>PVJH01003399.1:102436-143351 GCA_004026705.1 Nesogale talazaci
TTATTGCTACAACAACTACTACTGCTGCTACATTTGCTGCCGCTAGTCACGAGGGGTTTCTTGGTACTGAAATGTAGAAAAGGAGACTGAGAAAGCTTTGCAAGTCAAATAGGACAGTAGAAAGTTTAAAAGACTGAGTGTCAGCTCTCTCTCTCTCTCTCTCTCTCTCTCTCTCTCTCTATATATATATATATATATATATATATATATATATATAAATTTCAGGGCTACCATTCAAAAGTTGTATCACCTTACCTTTCTGGGCTGCTTTTTTTTTTTTTTTGGAAGCGACCAGTTTCTCTGTGGAAGAAAAAGAGGGTGTTTGTTTCCAATTTGATTTACAGCCTCAGAAACTCAAAGAGGCAACTGCTCTCTGTCCTGTGGGGTCACTGGGAGTCAGAAAGGATTCAATGGTATCCAATTGTTTTTGTTTTGTTTGTTCCTTTTATCCCTGAAAGTGTTACTAGGAAGGAAAATAGAAGCAGTTGTGAAAAGTTTTTCAAGATCAAATAACTTGTTTGTTTATAAGAGATATATTTTACCTGTGTGTATGTGTATGTACATGTGTCTTCCCTCTGAAAATCAGCTAGTTGATTAAGCCTTTTGCAGTAGGACTATGTGCTAAATATATTGCTCTTAGGAAACTTTCTCTCCTATCTTCTGTTTTCATTCTTGGCTATGTAAGAAGAGATTTTAATTTCCTTAATGAAATTAGTATGATTAATTCAGTTTCTATATATATATGTATATATTGGATTAAAGTACTATTAAGTTCTAGCCATTATAACTAATAGTGACATATCAAAAATGACAGCATTTTCTAATGACTCCTATATGTGAAAGGACATGATAATTGGGCTTTCATCAAACAATAGAAAAAAAGTTACAAAAGAATGGCGTGGGTGAGGGCAATGCTTCTATTTGTTCATATAAGGTACTTCAAAAAGTTAGGGGGGAAATTGCATGATTTTTCAATTCCATTTTTCCAGGAACTTTTTGAAGACCTTGACTTTCAATGAGGGATCTATCTAAAGAGAGTGTTTCAGTTTCCAGAATGTAGAATTTCTGTTGCAGAAGATGAAAAAGAATCTGTCTCATTAGTAAAAATAATCTGTGCCATTCAGAATGCCCATTTCTAGGGGACCAAGGATATTTGGAAAGGATATATAATCTTAAACTTGCTTAAACAAATACACAAATTTCTAGATGCAGGACAGAGAAACTTTAAAATGATGCTAAAGTGAAAATCACATTGAGAGAAACAACACTCGTGATGAATAAGAGCATAAATAGATCCATGGGTGGTTCAAGGGTACTTACATTGCTTTCTAAAGGAGAGAGAATCCTGAGACTTGAGGAAGGCAGAAAAGGCTGACCAGGCGGAAAGAATCCAAGAGGAGAAGGCAAAGTGTAGAAAAATAAATAAATCTCCACCCCCCAATTTTCAGTCAAATTTCAAAGTGGAAAAAAAGGGGGACATGATGTGAAATTCCCTGGTCACTCTCATTTACAGCATTCACAGGGGAGAAAAAAATATCATCAGGATAAAAACTATTGGCTTTGATTCTTAAATATGCTGAAAATAAAAACATGATTATTTGGGGTTAAGTATTCAATTTGTGCACTTTAGGTAGTTTCTTAGAGACACTGTCACAGACCAGACATCAGAAGTTGCTGGAGATACTCTACTGTTCTGAGTCTGACCTTAGACGAGTGCAGGTCTATCTAGAAAAGATAGGCTGGGTGAACAGTCTGGAGGAGAAAACAATCGCACCGAAGATTCCAGGGGCCATGGGAGATGGGGAGGTGGGAGAAAGGAGGTGGTGTTGACCAACCTAGGGACAAGGGAACTACAAGTGATCCAAAGTCAGTGGCAAGGAGCATATGGGAGGCCTGGTAGGGATTGATCAAAGGTTATGTAACCCAGAGAAATTACTGAAACACAAATGAAGGCTGAGCATGATAGTGGCACAAGAGGAAAGTAAAATGAAATAGAGGAAAGAACTGGGAGGCAAAGGGCATTTATAGAGGCAATAAAGACAGGCATGTACATAGGTACATATATTTATGATGTGGAAATAGATCTATGTGCATATATTTATAGGCTTAATATTAAGGTAGCAGATGGACCTTGGGCCTCCACTCAAGTACTTCCTCAATGCAAGAACATGCTGTTCTATTAAATTGACATTCCATGATGTTCACCTTCCAGAAATGATTGCTGAAGACAAATGTGTGTATAATCAAAAGTGGTGAAGGAAGCTCATGGTGCCCAGGTATCAAAAGATATAATGTCTGGAATCTTACAGGCTTGAAGGTAAACAAATGCCCATATAGCTCAGAAGCACAAAGCCCACATGGAAGATGCACACCAGCCCTTATGACCATGAGGGGTCAAAGGCATTAGTTATTGGTCATCAAAGAACAAAAAATCATATCATTGCATCCCCATCTTCCTGATATGATTGCTGAAGGCAAATGTGTGCATAAGCAAATGTGGTGAAGAAAGCTGATGGTATCTGGCTCTCAAAAGATATAGCATCTAGGATCTTAAAGGCTTAAAGGTAAACAAAAGGCCATGTTACTCAGAAGGAACATGGAAGAAGCACATCAGCCTGTGTCATTATGAGGTGTTGAAGGGATCAGGTGTTAGGCATCAAAGAACTAAAAAAATATATTATTTTTAATAAGGGGAAATATAGATTGGTGATCCAAGGCCCCATCTGTCGGTGAAACAAGATCCTCTAACAGAAGGGTCATGGGGAGGAGATGAGCCAGTCAAAGTACAGTGTAGCAACAATGAAATATGCAACTTTCCTCTAGTTCTTAAATTCTCCCCCCTCCACTATCATGATCCCAATTCTACCTTACAAATCCAGCTAAACCAGGGTGTACCAGAGTGTACACTGGTAATGATAGGAACCAGAAACATAAGGAATCCAGGACAGATGATCCCTTTGGGACCTGAGGTAACAGAGGTGATACTGGGAGTGTGGAGGGAAGGTGGAATAGAAAGGGGGGTTCAATTATAAGGATCTACATATAACCTCCTTCCATGGATAATAGGGAAGTGAGTGAAGGGAGACTTCAACAGTGTAAACTATGACAAAATAACAATTATTAAAAAATTATCAAGGATTCATGAGGTAGGGAGGAGTGGGCAGGGAGGAGAAAAATGAGGAGCTAATACCAAGGGCTAAAGTAGAAAGCAAACATTTTGAGAATGAGGATGGCAACAAATATACAAATGTGCTGGACGTACAATGGATGGATGTATGGATTGTGATAAGAGTTGTATGAGCCCCTAATAAAATGCTTTAAAAAACTGTCTCTGGACTGGTAGGTTGACTTTGCTGAGCTTACTTTTCCTTGGCTTTTAGGACTGCAAAAGAGAATGAAGTTAAATGAACTCTGGGATCCATCCCAGCTCTAAATATTTATAAATTCTTACTTCCAGCATTTGGAGTTATTAATTCATTTTAATGTTTAGTTTCTCTTTCTCCAACATCACCAATGCCAGTTCACCCTACTTCCAGTGCTAACATGTATACACATTTTTTCCTCTTTTGATTGAATTAGAAATATTGTGAAATGGAATTAGGTGGTCTGGATCATCTATGAGAACTCTAGTTTCACCAAAGAAAGCCTTTAAAATGAAAGATATATTATATACATATGATTTACATAGCATGAGAACTCATGTGCTCTGGAAATAGGTCAAATTTGTAGAGAATCAGTCTGTACATGGAAGAGATATTATGAGTCTCCTCCTATTCTCTAAAGAAGAAACGTCAATTTCTGGAGCCTCAAAGCTGGCTTACACTTCAGTCCATAGACAATGTTGAAGAACTCAGAACAGAATATACAACTATGCTAATAAATAATTAATATATAATAAAGCGTCCAGGCGAGGCATAGGATTCTCAGTGGTTCAGTCCTCTGAAGTGAGCAACTGATCACTTCTTCGTAGTCTAGTCTGGTCTTAGTCTGAAAGCTCCACTGAAACCTGCTCACTTTGGGTGACCCTGCTAGCCTTTAAAATAGCAGTTTCCAGCAACATAGCAAGACGCACGCCACCACGGTACGACAAACTGAGAGGCAAGTGGCGGCATTTTGATGTGCATGAATTGTGGTGCTGGCTCAGAATATTGAAAACACCATGGACTTCTAAAAGAACAAACAGTACTTCTTGGAAGAAGGGCAACCAGCGTGCCCCTTACAGGCAAGGATTTCAAAATTTTGTCTTACATAATTTGGACCTGCTATCAAGAGAGATCAGCCACTGGACAAAGACATCATGGATGGTAAAGTGGAGGGGCAGCGGAAAAGAGAAGTTTCTCGGGAAGGTGGATTGACAGTCGCTGCACTGATGAGTGCAAGCCTAGGAACAATAGTGAGGATGGGGCAGGACCGGGCAGGGTTCTGTCCTGTTGTGCACAGGTCATCATGCTTTGGAACCCACGTAATGCCACCCAGCACCCCGCGCCCCAGATAATAGACTTTACCATTCAGTAGACGTTGTATCTGACCACAACGGTCCTAATGATCTTTGAAGCGGCTATGACTAGTCTGTATTATTTCATGAATGGACAAAGCGAGACTTGGAAAGAGAGGATAAATTGTGTACGACTACACTGTGGCAGAGCTAAGAAGCTAAGCTGGTTTTAGATTTGCTCTCTTTGTTTTGCTGCCGTCTTGCCTTATGCCACTTGATTTAATAGCAAACAAGGACAAGGAGTATGCTAGCTTGTTATCTAATACTTTTGTGTTCAATTCATTATTGATTTCATGCTATCTTTGCACCATGTTATTAAAAGGTATCTCTAGTTGGCACAAATGATTAAGCACTGGTAGCCTAATGAGAAGACTGGTGGTTCAGACCCATCCAGAGGTACATTGCAAGTAAGGCTTGACAATGTATTTCCAAAAGGTTAAACCAAAAAACCAGCGCACTCGCCCCAAGCCACTCTTGATGCATGGCAACAAAAGGTGGAAGTGTCCCGTGGGTTTTTGAGACTATAATTTTTTACAAGAATAAAAACTCCCATCTTTCTCCTGAGGAGCAGAGGGAGGTTTCAAACTGTTAACTTTGCAATCTGAGGTCCAATGCGTAGCCACCATGCCATCAGAGCGCGACAAGGCTCCAACCTCAAAAATCCTATGGCAAAGTTTGATTGTGACCATTTTCAGTTACCATGATTTGGGGTTAACAGTAAAAACAGAAATATACCACTAATATTAGAAAATAGGGTATCTGAGATGTTTCCCCTAGTTAAGCACTGAAACAGTTTATTTATTAATCACAGCTAACTGAAAGTTACATCTAGAGGCAGTTGTGGATGGAGCAAGAGAATACTGCATGATTTAAAATTAGGGAAGGTGTGTGTCAGGGATATATCTCCACACCATACTTATTCAATCTATATGCTGGGCAAGCAATCAGAGAAGCTGGATTATATGAAAAAGAATACGTTACCACTATTGGAGGAAGGTTTATTAACATACTATGTCATGAAGATGATCCAACCTTGCCTGCTGAAGTTAGGAGGACTAGAGACACTTTCTAATAAAAACCAAGGATCGCAGCTTTCAGGATGGATTAAAAATAAATGTGAAGAAAATCAAAATCCGCACAACTGGATCAATTTGTAGCATGATAATGGAGAAATTATTGAAGTTGTTAAGAATTTTTACTTTCTTGGATCCATAGTCAGTGCTCATTTAAGCAATAGTCGAGAGATTAAAAGACATATTCCATTAGGTAAATCTGATGAACAAGACCTTTTTAGAATATTTGAAAAGCAAGGATGTATCTTTGAGGCTAAGATGCACTAAGCCCATGGTATTCTCCATTGTCTCACATGCATGAGAAAATTGTACATAGAATAAGGAAGACTGTAGAAGAATCAATGCACTTGGATTGTGGTTCTAGAGATGAATAATGAAAGTAATATGGATGGCTGAAAGGCAACACCAATCTGTCTTGGAAGAAGTACTGCCAAAGTTCTCCTTAGATACCAGCATGAAAAGACTTTATCTCACATACTTTGGACATAGTGTCAAGCTAGAGCAGTCACCAGAGGAGGACATCATCACTGGTAAGTCCAAGGGGCAGTTACAAAGAAGAAGATGCTCAAGTGGACTGAGACTTAGGAACAATTGTGAGGATGGTGTAGGACCTCTCAATGTTTACTTCTGTTGGGAATAGGTTCTCTATGGGTTGGAATGACTGTGATGGCAATTAGGAACAAAAACAATAATAGCAACAGAAATGTTGGAGGTTCAAACCTACTGGCTACTCTTCAGGAGAAAGATCTGAGAATCTGCTTCTATAAAGAGTACAGCCAGCAACACCCCATGACGTTGGTCTACTCTGTTATGTGAAGTCACAATTTGTCAGAACAAGCCTGGACTCAAAACAAAAGCACATGTCAAATAAAGTTGAGATCTAAACCATCATGGCATGTGCTCAGAGTGCATCATCCCCTGGTCTTGTTTTCTCTCTTTGCTCAGCGTGGCACTTCTAGCCTTCAGCCTTAGCAATCCGTATAGATTAGAGGAATTAGCTATTGCTTCCAAATCAGCTCTGTGTTTTAGAATGAAGTGACCCTATCCAAGATCATTTCCACTTCTTTCAACAACTTAACAGATATTGTTTTTGATTGATCAGGAAATCTGCCTAGAGTATTCACAAGTCCTTAGCATGTATTTGAAAGTTTGAATACAAGATGCAGTAGGATGGTTGAGGTCCCTTGTAACAGTTTTCTCTTTGGAGCATATGCGATGAAGCAACAAGCCAGGTACTATTTCCTTGCTAGAATCACTTAAAGTCTCATCAGCCAAGGTTGTTTCACCATGCCTCGTGCTTGGTGTCACCTTGGTGACAGCTTCCATAAAGAGAGATGTTTTGGGCTGAGGATGATGAGTATAATCAGTGATTACTGAATGCCCGGTACTTAGCATTCTACTTTTCATGTAACTGGTAGGGAAAACAGAGCCAGCCATTCATGACTGTACCTTTATGGACTACAGAATTTCTGGTAAACAAACAGTCATTTCGAACTTAACTCTATTGGTTTTTTTCCTTTGATTTTATAGTTTAATGTCTATTACCTTCTCATTTTGAAGTTGTATTTGCTCTTTCTTTCTGAACTTTTCTGGTCCTTAAATTCATAAGAACTGTTTCTTAGCACAATATTGATCTTTGATTGCTTATGCTTTAGTAACTTGTTTTTCTTAGCTAGACAAAAGTTTCTTTGGACTTTTAGAGCTTGTTGCAAATTCACAAGACTCATTCATTTGGCATTTTATTGAGTGTATAGATCAGTGTTGACTATAGAACAAATAGTTATTAATTGTTTGATTAATTAATTAATTGCTGAATTGATTCTTTCAGTTTACCTGGTGCTTAACTGATCCTATCAAAATAAGGAATAGGCATTTAAAGGTGGCTAGATAATTAAGTTTGTAAGGACATGGCATTATTGCCCATTGGGGTTGAGTGGGTATTAGTCCTTAAGTGGATTGGCTTGACTTACAATGGTTGAGTCTTACGTTCAACTAGTCACCTCACAAACATTGAAGTCTAATGGTTAAGAAAAAAATCCTTTCTTTGTATTAAAAAGCAAAAGCAAACAAATGAAAAGTGACAGCATGTCTTATACTATTGGTTCATTCACAACCTTCTCAAAATGAAATAGATGAGAGGTAATACAATATATTTTTCCTCTCTCTGTATACCCTTGTTTCTATACCTACATCATCATTTTTCTTCCATCAAAAAGTAGTAAGTCCGACATGAACTCGCCACAGTGCTAAGGTCAAGACATACAAGGTGGCTACCAAAAATTATGGAAAACTTCTATTGTCTTTTAATTTCCTTTTCTATGAATATTTTGAAGCACTCTAATGTAATGGCAAAAGAAAGAAGCCCAGTGTTCTTCACCATTCAAGGAAATGGGAAATTGGTGTTATAATCAGCTCCAAACAATGCCAGAAGAATATAGAATACAAGGTCAACAGAATGGGGCAGTAAATGAAAAATCAATCAAGTGAGATGGAAATTAATACCCAAGTGGTATTTCAAAGAATACCACTTGCAGAGGTCTGGGGTGGGTAGAGTGTGGAAAGACTTATTAGTGGAGCTGAGGCCATGTTAGTATGACAGATTCCACCCTTGCACTTACTTATCAAGTTGACACGAATTTATATAGCAACCAAATTGTCTTATATAGCAACCAATTGTCTTAGTTGAAATAGACTTGATGGCAGCAAGTTTTGCATTTTCTGGAATTTTACTTCTTTTACAACAGTTAAATGCAAGTAAATTCGCTGAGCATTTTTTGTAGTTTCAAGTCAAAGAGCTTTGAGAGTGCATTAATATAGGGTCATTGTCTTTGTTTTATTTTAAGTAGCCAAACAGAGTTAAAGTACAAAACCATTTACTTCATGGACAAATGTCATCTAAATGCCAATATAAGTTAGGTAATGCTGTCCAATAGAAATAGAATGAAAGTCACAAATGTTATCATTTTATTTTTCCTAGTGCTCACATTGCAAAAAGTAAAAGGTAACAAAATAAACTAACATTAGTTTAACAGATGTTGTAATTTCAGTGAATAATCAATATTAAAGTGCATGATGAGATATTTTTCTTTCTTCTTTATATATAAACCAACACAAAAGACTTAACTTTTACTTCTGCTGGAGTTTCAAAAAGTGAGAAGAAAAATGAACTAGAGAAAGAGGGGAGGAAAGGTATTTCTTTGTGTATTCACTGTCTCCTCTCTTCCCCTCAAAGTAACATGTGAGATAACCAGCATTATTTGAAATGATGCCACTTGGAAAATATAATCTAAATAATTCTGAGATTAAAACTTAACCCAAAGATTGGAAATAGTAGTTAGAGAGACCTTGGCTCAAGGTAAAACCAAGTTGAAGGAGTAGGTAATGGCTTATTATATCCTGTTAGTCTCTGGCAACACACAGAGGACATAGATTAAGGATGTCAAGAATTTCATTTTAGGAATGTTATAAGAGCTATAAGAGTCCTCAGGAAAATAATTTTTTTAAAAATTACATTTCATTTAGATCCACAATCAATGTTCATGGAAATATTAATAAAGAAATCAAATATCGATATATTCCATTGGGGATATCTTCAGGACAGAACTTCTTTAAAGGGGTAAAGAATAAAGATGTGAGTTTGAGTGCTACAATGTACCTGACCTCAGCCCTAGTGTTTTCCATTATGTGAAAACCGGACAAGGATTGAGGCAGACTGCAGAAGAATGGATGCCCCTGACATGTGGGGTTAAAGCACATCTTTGAGCTGTAGAAAGCACAGCTATCTCATGGAAGATATTTAGCCAGAATGCTCATGAGAAGTGAAGATGCTAAGGCTTCATTTCACATATTTTGGCCATGTTTTCAGGAGAAATCAGTCCCTGGATAAGAACAGCATTCTTGGTAAAGTCAAGCATGTTTTCAAGTCAGCAGTAAAGAGGAAGACCCTTAAGGTGATGGATTGTCACAGGGACTTCAACAATGGGCTTAAGTAAAACAATTCTGAGACTGGAGCGGAACTGGGATGTATTTTGTTCTGCTGCACATAGTCTCCATGATTTAGAGCTGACTCTGCGACACCTAACAACAATAAAGCCTAAGAGCTATTTAATCAGACAGCTCTGTAATCAACATGATAGAGTTGCTGAATCCTTGCATGAGTAATCATGATTACTAAACATTTTAAAAGCCCCCCCCCCCCAATTTGGTATCTTCTTCACCAAGTAACTATCCTCTCTTCTATCAATAGCGTATATTACCTTTCCCCTGTTTGTGCCTGTGATGGTAGATTTTTTTCGCAACTTGCTGTACCCGTGGAAAAGTATGGCAGAGTCCAATTTCTCAATCAAGACACAGCCTAATGACATCTTCTTGGGGTGTGGCCTCTTTATGAGACACATAATGGCATCTACACTCTCTATTACTCCTCTTCCCTTTCTTGGATCCTGTGCCTGGATTCTGGAACCATCTAAATCTGGGAGTTGTTGGTACCCTGCATGTTCCTACTGACAATTGATCCACATGACTCACACCGTCTGGCCTGTTGATGTCCCATTGTCACATGAGGGACTTACGTGTGAAGACCAGTATTTCTCACCAACATGCCTAGCAGTCTCTGCCCTTTTGAAATTCATGCGCTTGGGTACCAGCGGGGTGGCGATTTTTGTCTGTCATTGTTCAATGATAGTTTGACTTTACACGAAATAAGAAAGCAAAATGGTAAGATTTTATGATTCTAAGTTACCATATATACTCAAGTATGAGCCAAGTTTTTCAGCACATTTTTAATGCAGTTTTTTTGTGGTAAGATTAAGTGCCTTGATGGATATTCAGGTCATTTATATATGGTGAATATATACTCAATTATATATGGTAAATGCTGCCCAGAAAATTTGTGTGGTTGACTCACAGACAGACAGATAGACACACACACAAATTTGAAGTGGTATACCTTTTGACATACAATGTGAATGGTGGAGTCAAAAGCTCAATGAGACTCCAATAGGGGTTATAAAACCATGGTTATTTAAAAGTGCAAATCTGGTATATCTTTCAAGTATTAAAAACAGACATTCTTCTTGGCAGCTGTCAGAAGAAATGTGTCTTAGCAAATTTCCTGACTGAACTAAAGTATTCAGCATTTACTTAAAGATTTTGAAGCTATGGACCAAATTGTAATTAGCATACTTGTTACTGGCACCGAATTCTTTCTTTCCAGGAAACAGATGTAAAAGCAAAGCTGAAAGTGATAAAAGTTTCATTCTTCATCAGAATAGAAAGCCATTCAATGATACTTTTTCATTCTTACTCTTGTCATTCACGGTACAATTTCGACCAAGATTTCTTATTCCCGTGCAAAAACAAGCAGTGGCTGCACCTCAGGGAATGCTTGCCTCCCTTCTGACAAGATGGCAATCAGCCACTGCCAGGCAATTTGATCCCTATCTTGTATGTTCTAATATCATAATGGGCTGCAGTGAACCCAACTGAAAATTTGCACAGTTGGTGGCAGTTAGCATTTAGACACAGCTTGAGAATTACTGAGAGCTACTGCTAAGAGTGATGAGATTTGGCATGGACTTAAATCTATGCAAAGTGTAGTATTTTACTTCAGGTTCTTTTAAAAAACAGAAACCTCCCAACCTAGGAATAGTTTTGGGTTTCTCCCAAGATAGACCGAGAAGATGAATAGAGTTCTATTACTTATTTACTTGCAAAAGTCTGCCTTCCCTTTAATTGATCCATGAAGGACCCACTTCTTGGTCTGCCTGGCACTGTTGGATGTACTATTCTGCTCAATCAACCAATGATTTTAGCTTAATAGTGTGGCTAACTAATTTTTTTATTGAACTTTATAAGTTGTTACAATTAGTTTACTAGATTACTAAGTTTTAGCACTGACTCTAATTAAACAAATTAAACTTTTTGGCTTATAAGAAGCTTTCAATAGCATTAAAATCACATGCAATTTATAGGAGTCCATAAATAAATGTAGAGGGTTACCTAGGCAGGCATATACAATGGGCATATCTTTCCTCTTACTATTGTTCATATTTGAGGTAAGGTTGGAAGTTTTGGTGTTTTAAAAATCTTATCTGCTATTAACAAATCATGCTTGCAATATTTTTGTGAGCATCATAATTTCTGGTAAACATTATAAGCATTATAAGTTCATGATTAAAATTCTGGTATTGCATTATCGTTATCATGCAGTGTAAACAGAGGACACATGTAGATTGACACAAGGGATAAAGCAACCTTATTTTATATCTGTCCTATAATTATTAGAGGTAATCAGATAATTACCACCTTCTCATCTAATTAAAGCAGACACCTTTGCTATTAAACAAATATGATTTGTTTCTATTAAACGGGAGATTCTTGTAGTTTCTAATGAAAAATCAGTCAGGTTTTAGGAAGAAAACTTCTTCAGCAAAGTTGATATAGAAACTCTCTTCTCAATTTCAGTAACTCCCTCCCTCTTTCTTCACCCCCTTATTGTTGTTTTTTAAACAAATCCAAATCTGCCATTTGTCAAATCATTGCCTGAGGTACTCATTCACAGTGCATTTCTCAACCTAGGACTGCTATCTCTGAGATAGTTGAAAAGAGGGAAGATTATTTGCTGTTATTATAGATTTAAAAGATTAAGGTCATAAAATTTGAGAGTGAAGTGATGAGGGAAGAAGTATGATGTTTGTTTCTGTGTGAATCTGTGGAAGTTTGTTAAGATTCTCTTGGAGAAAATAGAAAGAATAAATCAATTCAGAGAATTAATCAAAGTGTACATAAAATAGAGGGGATGGATTAACTCTTAAAGTTTCAAATTAATTAGTACTTCACATGAAAATGAACCACTTGCTGGGATGCTGTCTTAGCCAGTGACAGAGTCAAACTTACGGATGGGAAATAGTATGAGTTTGCAGATTTGGTGGTGGTGAATTCCAGAATCTGTAGAGGGTGAAGAAGAATTACCTAGGTTTATCAGTCAGAGATTGAATCTAGGTGTTTGTATGGAGGGGCACATTGAATGTCAGGGCCAGATGGGGGCATTTTTTTTTCTAGTGAAGAGTATGCTGCTGATACTCAAACTAAGAAAACGTGCATGAACTGGACCACTCCTAAGCAAATTAAATGCATGCCACCCTCCTTGGGACAATAAGCCTGTGAAGTTAACCTTTCTGTGGAGATCATGTTACTGGTCACTTTAATAGTTGCCCTAGAATTTGCATTGTCTTTGTTAATCGTTCTTAGAGTTTTCTCTTCCCTGAGTCATTAGACCTCTGTTCATTCAGAATATATTCTCTAGGTTCTGCTCAGAAAGTTTTTGTCCCTACTGTTTCCAGGAAAACTCAGATTTAGTAACTGTGGCAGTCAGTCAATCTGGTGTCAATTTGAGAATTGGGAATGTAGGGGTGGAGTCTAGCCTGTCTATCTGGAGATAGCCCATGAGACCCCTGTGTGGGCGTGGCCTTCTCCTGAGAATTGGGGAAAATCCAACCTTATTTCCCCCTTGGAGATGCTCTACTGACAAGACACAATGCTAACTCCCTGTCAGACATCCCAGAGGAGCAGTCACATGGGCTTACTCTGATGGAACCAGACCTCTGAAGCCAGAAAAGCCATATAGAGACCGATGCCAGTGTTGAGATGCTTCATAAGCCACAAAAAGGCCCTTGCCAGTGCTGACATCCTTCTTCCACCACTAGATACATGTGTTAGTCCAGGTAGACTAGAGGAACAAATTTCATAGACACGCATATAGATATAAGGAAAGGGTTTCTATATAAACTAACTAAGACACTAAGAAGGCATCCCAATCCAGTCCAGTACAAAGTCATAAGTCTGATATTAACCCATATCCGACTCACAAAGTCACAAGTCAGTGGGTGCAGAATTCTGGTGCTGGCAGGGGTCTCCTCATGGCTCCTTACTTCCAGGGCTCAGGGTCCATCAACAGCATGCCGCTCCAGCTTCAGAGGTCTGGCTCCATCATGGAAAAGCCGTGTGGTCTCTCTGCCAGCTCCTCCAGCCTCCCAGATGCTGCCATCCTGTGTTGTCCATGATTAATTGTCTCCCAGACCAACTCCCAACAACTGGGGAAGATAGCTTCTCATCTTCACGAGGGAAATATCGCGAGATTTCCCAGAAGTCTCAGGAGAAAGCCATGCCCACATAGAAGCCTCATTGGCTACTCAATGGCTATCTCCAGATTAACAGGTTAGACTCCACCCCTACATTTCAATCATAAAATTAACATAAGCACATGACTGCCACAATACACAAGACTGCACCCAGTGGCCTGTGATTTCCCTGGTGTCATTGCATGTGCTTTGTAAGTCTGAAGAGCACTTTATAGATTGGTATCAGACATATGGGCTAATACAGACTTATGCCCTTGGACTGGACTGGGTTGGGATGTTTTCTCAATGTTCCATTCCTCTTATATAAACCTCTCCCTTATATACATATGTGTGCTCAAGAATTTGTTTCTCTAGTCTACCTGGACTAACATAGTAACTTTGAACTAATTATTTCTGACAACTAACATGTGTTGGGCATCACCCTAGGTCATAAGAAATTCAGTGTGAGATAAGAGCTAGGCAGGCTGGGAGAAAGGCATTCTTTTGCAAAGCTCTGAGCTGAAGTGCAAGGGGCTACATACAGGGCCCACAGATATATCTAGGAGCCAAAGTGTCAAGCCTACAGTGTCTGCAGCCATGCTTATCTAAACAAGTGGCCTCACCCCTAAGGCTAGCCCTCTCAGGTGCTTTTCCTGTTCTTTCCAAGGTGCAGTGGGAGCCACTCGCAGGAGTCAGCCATTCATCTGATCACCTAGGTTCACGTCCATGTCTCAGAAGATCCTGACAGTCAGCATCATGGACAGCTCCTAGACCTAACCTCTGAGGTGACCAGGCACAGATCCATCATGCTCACCAGAGAAGAGACCATTGCCAAACTCCACTGCCAAGCCGATTGTGATTTCGATGCAGAACAAGTCCCTTATCCGAGGGTGGCTTACCTCACCATACCCCCAGCCCCGCCTCCGTCTCCAGCCAAGGATTCCACGGACTGCGAAGCACAGAATTCCAGATGATCGTTCCACTGAAGTTCTGGGGGTTTGCTTGGATGACCGTCGGAGAAGATCTTGGTCCTTTCCCATTTCCAACTTCTCTTGAAGCCACTGCTGAGCGTTGTTTATCTTCACACTTACCGTGTTGTGTTTTCCATTGTTCCAGCCCAGCCTATGCTATATATATATATATATATATATATATTTGATCATTTCTTCTCAGCAGTGCACTGAATAAAGACAATGATGGAAAAAAAAGAAATTCAGTGTGAGAATTATAGAATGTGTCTTAGTGGATTTCTCCTCAGGTATAATTTCATCATGTAGTACAGATTCTAACTTCTTCTTAAAGTCATTTATGAGATTAGAAGTAAAAGCAGTTTTATCTGTAGTTCTTTTAGGATAAAAGGAGGACAATTCTTGTGGATCAGAGATGGAAAAATATGCCAAAAAGAAAAGGATAGAAAGGGAAGGGATTGGACTGAAGAAAGTCTTCACAACCTGAAATGAGCATAAGAGACTCAGCAAATTAGAAATGGTCAAAATTGTATACCAAATGTTAAATAGGTAATCAGCTGACCTACATGTGCACAGGTGATCCAGAACAGGAATGGTCTCTAGATAATAAATGGAGTCTTTTTATTCTCAAGGCTTCTCTGTAGTTTGGGTTGTGATTTAGTATTATTGAAAGACTGTACTCTTCCATGAATGAAAACAGCCCATCAAACATCTGGTGTGCACAAATCAACCACAGTTATCCATGAATTCAAAGGATAAGTGGGACTATGAATGCTTTGGGTGCAAAACTAAATAAAAAGAGAATGTATTATCGCAGCTGTAGAGTTGACGCTGACTCACAGCTACCAGGTGGACAGAATAAGCCTGTTCCATAGGATTTCCAGCTGTTTCACTTTACGGAAGTAGATTGTCTCAACTCTCCCCTGCATAGCAGCTAGCGTGTTGGAACCTTTGACCTTAAGGTTAGGAGCTCAATGCTCAGGCCCAGCCAAGGCTCACATAAAACACTTATAAAAAGATATTTATGACACAATTATTTCTGATCAGAAGAGCTAGCTTGAGCTCTCTAATAGTGGTCCTTAACTATAATGCAGGCTCCAATTATCCTTTCAAATTTTAAAAATAATCAAATCTACTGTTAAATGAAATCAACACTGCAGTAGTGAGTTTTTTCCTCTTTTCAAGTAGAAGTTAATTTTACTATTGAATAGGCGGGATTTATGATGGTTTTTATACTGCTGTATAGACATTTTATAAAGGGTCAACCTTTCTCCCCACTCCACTGCAAACTGATACTGCTTGTAAAAATAATAATAATGAAAAAGATTGCCAAGGCAATGTCAAACGGTTATAAAAATACCTTAATTCTTGTTATTACTTTCTATAGTCATGACAGATCAGTAACAGCCTGAGGATCAGCACCAAACCACAGCCTGCACATTTAGTAGCAGTGCTACAGACTGTCAGAGTTGCCAAACATTTCCCCAAATCAAACTTGATTTATGTTACTTTGTTTTTATCGAAGTGCTTGACACAGAAACTAATGTGGCTCTTCTAGGCAGAGTCTGGGTAAGAACGGATAACACCACGTAGAGTGTGCATATTTCTTTATGGGTCTGAATAATGATTCTAGTTTGGTTATTCGTGATTGTTAACAGGATTAATTGTAAAAACATGTAACTCTTACATGGGGATTGGTCAATTTTGCCATCCCACTGGGTATAAAATGAGCCCTCTCTGCATCAGGAAATGAAGTTTCTTTCTGCCCTTGGGAAAGAAGCGCTGGAAATGGAGGGTAGACTTTGGACCTCAAGGATCACACACATCAAACTTTCTCCAAGAACAGAAAATTATGGTGGTTGTTAGCGTTAGGGAAATAGCATAAAAAGAAAAATTCAAGGGCTGAGCCCTGGTGGCGTAAGTGGTTGAGTGCGGAACTGCATCCACGGGCTTGACGGTTCAAATCCAGTGGTGGCTGGGTAGCGCCCATGACTACCAGAGGCAGTGATGCCCACAAAAAAAAAAAAAGAAAGAAAGAAAAGAAAAAGAAAAATTCAAAACCATTATGGTGGCAGGGAAATGTCAGCAGAATCAAGAGATACGGCCTAAGACAGCCCCTCGGCCTTTCCTGCTCAGAAGTAAGTGAAGTCTTTAGTCTCTTTAGGAGGCTCACTTTCAGCATGGGACACTTTTAAGCACTTAATTGGTGTAGATGATTTATTGACTGCTTCCCCACCCTCCCCTGCCCCCTCCCAACCCAGAGTTAAAGCCAAGTGCTTTGGCGCTGAGGTTTATGAAGTCAGGTACCTTTTGGACATTTATTGGGAGCACTCAAAGAACTTAACCGTTGTCTGAGCAAGGGAGAGGCCAAAGGATCAGGTGAATGAATGAGAGGCCAAACGCCAAAAAGGATTTCCCATAGACTCCACCGAGGAGACAAGGCTCTCCTGAATAAAGAACAGTAGTCTGAGAATGTTTCTGAACCTGATTTGTAACAGGATAATTTCTCTGATAAAATCTCTAATTGTGATCGTGAGCTGCAACTTTGGCGATATGGTATCAAACCCAGATGTGAATGAGAGAGTGCCGGGAGAGATGGTGAGTGTCTAAAGTGGTAAGGAAGGTTGGAGCACGTGTGACCTTGATCTCACAGAGGAAGCGATACCCCCTTCCTGCACCCTGCCATATTTCCTGATGAAATAAATGCACATAATGTTAGTGCTCTTATTGATGAGTCTTTAACAAACTAAGATGTTTAGATGAGCATGTTTTTCAGAATCATGGAATGTTGAATCCATCAGTACACATTTCTCTCTCTTACTGAGGAGTAGCCCACATGATGTGGTAACACAACTGATCTATTTTCCTATTGTTGGGTGTGTGTGAGAGGCTTCTAGGTTTGGACCTTCATGGAACATTTTTATGAATAATATTATAAATCACTTTTGGGGGACACAAGTTTTCATTTATTTTCATAAATACCTAGGAGCAATATGACTGGCTTACAGAATAACTGCATGCTGTACTTGGTCAGAAATTGCCAGTTCAGGAGGTTACACCTTCCTCATGCCCATTAATATATATTAAAAATATAATAAATAAAATATTAATGTATGATAAATATACATTATTTAGTAATGTATAAGTACTCCAGTTTTTTCACATTTCCACAAACATTGGTTTTTCCGTATTGGCATTTCATTATACTTTCTAATTTTACTCGTTCTAAATGATGTAAAATGATATTATATTGTAATTTTTAATTCTATTCCCCAGTTTAGCAGGGATGTCATCCAAAATAAGGAATAACACATTTTTGTCACCTGCAAAAGTTTCCTTAAATCTCTTTCTAGTCAGCACCCATCAGCCCTTTGTGGAAAGCACTGTTGTCATTGCTCTTGTCATCATGAGGGCTGTCACCAGGGCATGCTGGCTTCAGAACATAGGTTACAACATTTCCCCTCATGCTGCAGATGTGTTGTGTCAATGTCACTATACTGGGACTGCATTTCCCTACTCTTCCCTGCAAAATCCCTGTTAGTATAAATCAAGATAGAAATCATGCACAAGTTGTGTATGAATCCACTCTTTCAATTTTAGAAGCACTTATTTTCTGTTTTTCTGTGTTTGGTGAAGTGTGGTATAAAGGTATCCCAAGATAATGGTACTTAGACTGCTGGGGTTTTTGTTTTGTTTTGTTTTTTTGGCTTAGCAATGTGATTTATTAATACTTAGTATGCTATATTGCTTTTTAAAATATTCATTTATTTATTTTATTGGGGCCTCATACAACTCTTATCACAATCCACATATACATCCATTGTGTCAAACCCTTTTGTATATTTTCTTTCCCTCATTGTTCTCAAAACACTTGCTCTCTACTCCAGCCCGGAGCCCCTCATATCCTATCCTCATTTTTCCCCTCTTTCCCTACCACCCCCTCCCCCATGAACTCAGCCCTGATTTTGATGGACTGCTGACTCATCTGGTTTGCATGGGGGAGGAAACCATGTCTGACTGCCTCCAAATCCTGCTGGATCTCTTTCCAGTCCCCCTGTCCTACTCCCCACATGCAGTTCTTGAAGAGCAAGCACGTGCATGTCTCCTCCACCATTGGCAGCCCCTTCTTCAAACCCCAGCCACCCATTCCACACCACACTGCTCAACAGCTCCTCTCTCGGGTGAAGCCAAGCACCATCATGTACCTCGCAGTCTGCATTATTCCTCTGTTTCTTTAATCAAAGCTTCTTTTACTTTGTAAAGTACTTCATGCATTGTCATGCTTTTGTCTTTAAATGTTTTCTAGGATTGGAGGTGATGCAATATGGACCTAAAGTGTGGCCTTAAGATTCTCAATTTTAAATTCAATAGATTTATAATGGCATATACAATATTTTAGTTAAAGCAGAATACATTTATTGAATTTGTTTGAATATATGTAGATTTTTTTCTAATTTTCTAACATTTTAATAATTTGTTCTTGTCATTTAAGTTGTCAAAGTCATTGGGATTAAGGTGTTTGTCATATACTCATTTTTCTTCAGATTTGTAGATATTTTTCTATATTAAATTTTTTTAAATCAAAAAACTTTTCTTCCTAAAGTTCATTGTGTTTTTTCTTGTTCCCTTGATTTGTATTCTGAAGGAGTTAACAATTGTATTCACCATTTTAATTTTGACTTATTTGTGTTTATCAGTCCATTTTTATTTCGTTGATTTTAATCCTTAAATTAAAAAAAAATTGCTTTTCAGTTTTCCTCTACGTCTTACAGGGAGAATGTAAGTCCTAAAGTTTATAACACTCAGTTTTTCATTAGCATCTATTCATTGCATTTGGAGCTCCCAGTCTACTATAAGCACCACTTGAGGTGATTCACAAATTTCGATGTTAAATTTGTATTTTCATTCACTTTAAATTATTTCTTAGTTTTTATTTCTTATTTGACTTATAATTTTTCAGAATCTGTTACTTTTCAAATGTTTGAAGATTTAAAAAAATCTTTCATTTTTCTTGGTTCTCTAGGCTATCCACTGGGCTATTCTATGAAAGTCTGGCAGTTAAAACTCTAGCACGCTGATGGGCACATTTCAGTCAATTGCTGAGAAAGGCATGCTAGCATCATCAGTGAGAGTTGGAGATTTGTCTGCTTCTCCCTTTAAGTCTGTGATTTCGGTTTCATGTTTTTTGATGTTTTCAGGAGTTGCATACATATTCAGACTCAATTTGTGTTTTGACCAATTGAACTGATTAGCCTTACTAAATGCTTCCCTTTATCAGAAGTCACCTTTGTTGTTAAGTGTACTTTGTTCGCTATAATAGCATCAGTTCTTAGGTGTATTCTTTCCATAGTTCGCATATTTTAACTTTCAATCCTCTTGGCTTTTCATGTTTAGAGTGTGTTTTTTGTTAACAGCATATATTTGGATCTTGCTTTTCTTTATTTCTAATTCAGTTAAAAAACATTTCCTTTTATTTAGAGAGTTTAATGTATTTCTATTTAATGCAATGTTCACATGGTTTTGTTTAAATCTCTTTTCTTGGTATTTCTTACAATTTTTCCCATCTACTCTTTGGTCTCTGTTTTCTTCTTTCCTGCCTTCTTTGGAAAAAAGTACGAATATTGTTTTAGTGTTTCTTTTCATTTTCCCTTCTGACTTTTCTTTTTCTTTTCTTTTTTTTTTTAGATCACCAACCAGGCCTTTCTTCCAAGGGGACTCTGGTAGACTTGTGCCTTCACCTTGAGCCTCAGTTAGCAGCTAAGCACGTTAGCTGCACAACTGAAGAATTCTTAGATTGTTGCACAGCATTTGCCCACTGGATTTCCTAGAGGCTCTCCTCAGGACCCCCTTCTGACTTTTCAACTGTATCTCTTTATGCTAAGTTTAATAGTTGCTTGACAAATTTTTAAAAATGCATCTTGGCTTATTAAAATTTATTGTTCTTCCAGTTAGCAACCCAAATTGTAACTATGTATGCTTCCTAAGTATCCATTATTATAGAAGGAAACGATGAGAACTATGAGAAAAAAATTTTTGCATCGTCATTATCAAAATATGTATGTGAATCCACTTATTCATTCTCTTCATCCCAGACTGTAAATCTAGATTTCTCTATAGTTGTATGACCTTTACTCTGCAGATACTCTTTGAGCACTCTTAGAATTAGAACGCTTGATGACGTTTGATGGTTTAACAATGCTAAATTATCTCTATTCCTTTTAAGAGAATTGAGGTTTGCTATTTTGAGGGCAATGGTTATATATATATATATATATATATGTAGCAAAATATTTGCCATTTCAACAATCTTGCATTTATTTTAAAAGAGATTTTAATTGCCTATAGAATTGTATGTTTCCATTGAAGAATTTTAAATATGATTGCAATGTCATCTTAGATTTATTGCTTCTGATGAAAAGCAATTATTTATCATCTTTATCCTGCATGCACTTAATAAGAGAGGATGGTCACTTTTAAAATGTTTCTTTAGTTTATTTCACAATATATTATAATGTAGCATTTATTGTTATTTCTGATCAAGTTTATGTAGCGTCTTGGATCTTTGGGTTGATATCTTTCACCAATTTTGAAGTTTTATTCATCCACATAAATTTTCTGGCTTATTTAAATATTTTTGTTCTAGTTTCAAAATTAATCAATGTTATATAAAAGAACTTAGATAATTCAGTTGACTTGATTTCAAAAATTTCCAGCATACTTACTTTAGGAACTTGTTGCTGCTCTGTTTTCAAGTCAACTAATTAAGTTTTTTCTTATCTGGTTGTTAAATTTATCAAATAGATTCTCTATTTCCAGTATATATTTTTTCCTAGCATTTTCTTTATGTTATTTCATCACTCTGTTGAAAACTCTCATTTATTATTGACCATCTCAGATAGATTATTAGACATATTTATCATTATTTTAAAATTCTTTGGTGATCTTTGAATTTATTCATATTAATTAGTTAATTTACTAGCCATATTTTTTTTAGTTTTTCATTGGTCTCATGATTTTAAAAAAGTTGATACTGGATATTGTATGTCAGAGAACATTAGAGAAATCAATGAAGCAACTAACACTTGACTCTGCAACAATGGATATTCATTTTTGTTGTTATCACACATTTATAGACTGTGCTATTGTTGTCAGTGACTACTTCTGACTCACAGAACCCTAACTAGATTCCAGCATAGTGTAAAAATCACTTTCACACACACTTTTATGTAACCCAAAATATCTATATGATGTTTCATTGCAGGGTCTAAAACTATGCCTATAATATTTCTGTGATATGCCTATTTGTACATATGTGCACACTTATGTGTAAAATAAAAATAATTATTTTTCTTTGATAAAATTGATTTGAATTTCTCTGTGATAATACTTGTTTGGGTATCAAATTAAACTATGTACCTGAATCTATAAACTATAGAAACATCAGACACAGTGTTTGCCCTCTAATAAACTATAGAAACATCAGACACAGTGTTTGCCCTCTAATAAACTATAGAAACATCAGATACAGTGTTTGCCCTCTAATAAATTGTTGCACAACAACAATCTAGACAATGATGCTTTCGATAGGCAATCAGGAGCAAATGAAAATCTAAGGCGTAGTTAGAATTTTAAAGAACTGCTTCTTCTACTCAAAGTCTTGATGACACCTTTCTTCATTAGTATTCTGACAGACATTAAAATAATAGCTATCCTTAAATCTTTACATCAAGCATGATCTCTTTGCCACACAAGGTACTTTTAGATATGCTAGCACAGCACATGACTTGAAGGATATTACTATTTACTATTACAGTCAGCATCAGCTTGATGGCATTGGGTTAGGTGCTTTGGTAGAAATGACACCAGAAGGGTCTGAGGACTTCTATTACATCATCTGCTTATGTACTATGTGCACAATCGCCTGCACAATCAGTGCTAACATCATCATCTTTGAGGTCTCCTCTTGTTCGAAGTGTACCTATTTTAAAGTATTTATTTAGTAGATCTTTTGTTTCATTTTTCTAGTTTTATAGGTGGAGCCTTGCAAAAGTAAAGAAGCTTTAGTATTCAGTTTCATTTCCTACACCAAAATTTATGAATCTAACCCAATTTGCAACATTTAAAAAAGCAATATTTTCAATGTATAAGCAAAACTACGTTGCAAACTGCATTATTCTATTTATTTTTATTTATTTATTTATTTATTGAGGCATCACTGCATTCTGGTGGTTGTGGGAGCTTCCCAACCTTGCTCCTGGAGAGCTGCCACTGGATTTGAACTGCCAAGCCAGTGGGCCGCAGTCCCACACTCAACCACTACGCCACCGGGGCTCAGCCTATTCTGCTTATTTTGAATGTTAACAAGGACGATACTAAGCAAATGAAAGGTTAAAATTTCCAGGAGAAAGAAAAAAAATTAACAATCAATTGAAAGAGTCATGATCATAAGAGTAGACTCCGCCCCTTCTTTTTTTTTTTAACCAAGTTGACATGAAATTGTATAACTACCACAGAAGCTTAATGATTTCTTCCATTCACTTTCATTTTTAGAATTTACATGTGTACAACTAATGGAAAGAACTGAAGGGCTATGGGGGTCCAGGAAAAGATGCTTCACTGCTGGAAAGCATACCAGGGAGGGTGAACAGATGTTTGAACACTCCCATCCACAGTACTCACCATTGTCTGATTATAGGTAAATACGAAAACAGGCTAACCCAGAATTTCTAGGAGAAACTTATATCAAGGTTGGATAGTGTCCAGCCTTTGGAATGAACAGGGTCACACATGTTCTATCCAGTGAACTCAAGACACAGGCGTCAAGGAGGATCTTACATTCAAGAGATTGAAAGTCATTTGGTCTTTTGGGAGGGTAGAAACAGTCAGGCCAGAGGCTCTGGATGAAGTGAGAAAGATAAGCAGCAGCCAGAGGACTAAAAGCCTGGTAATCATCAACCTATTGAGAAGTGCAAACTCGCATTCTGTAAATTAGGGAGATGCTCACAGAGCCTGGGAGTTCTCTGTCTCACCCCTCCCAATCTAACCTCAATAGAATCAACCTCCCTGTCATTTTTAATTTCCTACTTTGGAGTGGGATTGGACCAGACCAGATAGGAGAGAAGACAGCGATGGGAAACTGCTATTATTTTGAAACCACCAATCACATACAAAAGATTTCCCTCAAAATGAAAGCAAATGCTCTAAAGTTACGAGGCCGAAATTCACACAGCATTATGCTCAGCTAAGAGTTTATAAACAAGAATGAGGTACTATCTCTTGCAAAAGCTCAAGTAGAAGGATCAGCAGAAATGGAAAGTTCTTCACATTCTCTGAGGAATTAATAACAATAGGATAATTCTCATATTGTGAGACATCCCTACCCCTTAAGATAGGGAATGTTTGAGGACTGTTAATTTTCTCTAACATTTTATCTCATTGAACGATCATTACGTGGATGAAATGAGTGGCCTTATTAATGTAATTTCTAGGTCTACTCTTAAAAAAGAGATAAAATGGTAAAGCATGTAAGCATCCCACAGCTACATTTCCTCTTAAGTAGAGACATCACCAAAGAATGGATCTTTGCCTTAAGTGAAAACAAAACTGTACATTAATATTCTTGGTTTTCTGCCCTGAAAGCTGGGCAGATCTTTCTTACCTATCATACTTCTTTCTCTATAACTCTTTCTGTGTGTGCAAACAACTATCAGTGAATGTATACTAATGATTCAGGACCTGGTACTATTATTATTTTCTTAGCTTTTTCCCTCTAGGAATACCACAATTTCATATCTTTCTTCCACAATATTATGAAATGTTCCTCTCTCTTAAGAAACACTTGCACAGTGCTCTTTCACTTGCATTTATTGATTTGTAAGGGTCTATCCTTATGGAGATGCGGATAGAAATTACTTTCGATTGCCCTGCTATCAATACTGGATAAAAATACTCATGTGAGTAAGAGTTCGTTTAAAAAAATTCTTTTTGAGTAATGTACTTACTTGTGATAATGCTTAACACTCTAAGCTGCATGTAGTTAAAAATAAAACTTTATTTATTAACAAGAGGCACATACAAGTATAAGAAAATGCACATAATACCAGAAGGCTAAGTAATTTTTCCATTGGTCTCAAGTTGCCTATTGACTTACCCAAAACGTGAAGCAGGGCCTCTTTTCAGAGATGTCTTTTCTCCTTAACTCCTGTAACCCTGGGACAAGCTGCTGATTTTTACCCTCCTGTATTCAATTCTGCAATTAAAATGTGAACTTTTAAACCTAAAATTCCAGTGGAGCATTGGTAAATAGTCGGGGCAACACATATCCGAGGGTGTTCACGTTTCTGGCATGTGAAGCTCCACAGAAGAGAGCGTATTTTATATTGGCCTTTTGTATTTTTACATTTGACTGATTGAGTCGATGGAAACCAGCCCTAATTGTTGCTTTATAGGCAGACCATGTTTTCCATCACTGGCACATACTGAACTAAACCTTTGGGGAGTAAAGCAGGGCTGGACTGCTGTTTTCTGTTACTCTGCAAATCAGAAAAAGATTGGTAGTTGTGATTAATCTTTTATTTTGTTTAGTTGCCTACACAACACCCTGCCAAATTGCTTTATAATAAATAATAAAAGTCACTGAGAAGTATGTGTTTATTCTCACCACCAATCCAAATAAAAGGTTTTCTGAAAATGAGTTATTTCTAATAAAGCACAAAGCTCCAAGCAAAATACTAAAAGCAAATTTGCCTCATGGTTTTGTTAGTAGAATGCACAAAACTGGAGAATAAATTCAACTAATGGTGATGCGGTTTTGAAAGGTTCTTGAAAATCTAAAGGCAGTAAAGTAATTCCAAATGTATCTCTTCATCTTGTGAAATGACATTTAATGAATAAAAGTTACTATTAGGGTAAACATGATGCTTTTCAGATTCTCCACAATAGTGGACTTCAGAAATATAATTCACTGGATATGTTAGAGAAACATTTTTTTTTAACGTGCTAAAATAAAACAAGCATTAGGTTCTAAATGAAAAAAGGTTTGCATTTAATAGCACGCAGCTTAATGTTGCCATACATATTTTCTCAATGGGAAAATTAGTTAATGAGGTCACTCTTATGCAAGAATGTGGTGAACATGAAAGTATGATTATTGCTAAACATATGTATAGTACTTGCAAAGTGCAGATTTCCTTACATTTGTTTCTGTTGTTGTAACCTCAGCACCACCAATTCCTTTTCCAGATAAGTAAATCAAGACACAAAATCATTAAGTCAGTTATTCCAGACAGCAAACGAGTTAGTGACCCTGTCAAGATGCAGCTCTTCGGCAGAATGATTCTTATAGAGGGCAACCATGACGCTGCCCCCCTGCATCAGAGCTGGCGTGATACAGTAGACTCACTGAAATATGATTGCCAACGAATTATTAGCAAATGTGACATCTGGAAGTTGTTTCAATAGTGCAGGATGTTAAAGCAAATGTGTGGGGGTAATTAATTGATTTAGCACATTTAAGGGAAGTTTCTTCTCAATTACAATCCTTACTAGCAAATAGTGGTGCACTAAAGCAACAGCCTGTTTTCCGTGGTGAGGGTTACCATTATGCCATTTCTTTCTCTTTCAGTGGACCACGTAGGCACTAAAGTTGAAGTTGGGCTATAAAACGTGTCTTACAACACTGGTCAATAGGATATTGGATAACTTTCTGGAAATTTTCAAACGACCTGCTCCTAATACATTAAATTATATGACTTCAGATGTATTTCGTTATTTTGCTTAACTGTTACAGTGACTTCCCTCACCTAATAATTCAAACACCTCTTAAACGACTGAACAACCAGTAGGACATGCATTTATTCTATAAGCTGCTGGTTACAAGCTGGTATCACACAGTCAGGAATTTTTAAACTTTAAAGGCTGTATCTATTATTTGTTAAATGACTACTCGTTTGGTTTACAAAAGGGGGCACAGAAGGCTGAGCTGAGTGGCAAAACAAAACAATAGTAAAAGTCATCTAAGTCGCCTGACCCAAAAGAGTTAGTTGCACAAGTTCTGGAGACGGATATGCTTATTTGAATGCTTTTGCTTATTATGAATAGTTGAAAGCAAAATGAGTGGATGCTGTTACAAGTTTCTAGAAACACTGACATCTAGGAGGAATTGGATAAATTCCCAACTGAACTGCTAGAGTCCTGTTGACAAGGTTAGCTTTGTTGTTGCTGTAGGGTGCCATCCAGTTGATTTTGATTCAACTCTGCACCATCCTCACAATTGGTATGTGTGATTAGCCTTGAGTTTTTTAAGAAGGTATCCTATTGTGAATTATAGCAAATTGAAACTGAATTACTTGATTAAGTAGATCTGAGCATCTAATATGTGCCACTAGAAGCCTGGTGATTCTGTGAGGTAGACATCAGGTTGCTACCCAGAAGGTTGGGGTTCAAACCCCGAGAGAAAGGTGAGGCAGCCAGCTCCTAGAGGACTTCCAAAGCCTTGAAAACAGTATCCAGGATCTGTAGGGTGCTCGCGAAGGGCAGTGGAGGCATCATGGACTACCAAAGAACAAGCAAACTTGTCTTGGAAGAAGCACAGCTAGAATGTCCCTTGGAGGCAAGATGGACAAGATCTCACCTCATTTATTTTCAACATGTTATCAGGAGAGACCAGTCCCTGAAAAGTCCCTTGGTAAAGTAGAAGGACAGCAAAAAAGAGGAAGCCCATCCAGGCGGTAGTTTAGCTCAGAGCCTGCAACCATAACAACTCTTACAAGGCTAGCACCGGGTTGGGCTATGCGTTAGCCTCTCAGCCCCTGGGGTCGCTAGGAGTCAGAAGCAACTGGACTTCCTGAGCAGCAGCCACCACCACAGCTCCAGGCATGGAAATCAATTCAATAGCAGTGGCTTGGTGTAGTGAGTGCTGAATAAACAAAGAAGCTATTTCAATAACATGTGAGATGACCAATAACAAAGTGCTATGGGATGCAGTCAGGAAGATGAAGGTTTCACAGAGAAGATGGTATTTCTGGTCGCAGATGGCACCTCTTAAACATCCTACCGTAGAGGTAAAGGAGATATCACCCCAAAGGACATCTTAATGTTTTTCACTTTCATTCTGGCAAGTTCCTCACAAGTCTTGACTCCACCAATTTAATAATTCTATTTCCTTAGTGTCCTAGTGGTGAAGGTTCAAGACATACAATCAAAACAACAACATTCATTAATCAAGGTGTAACGAACAGGAACACTTACCACACTGCTCTACAGTCACGAGCGTGTCTAGCACTTGACTAGACGGAGTATTCTTTGAAAGCAGGGGTCGGTGAAGACTTTTCACCGGTAGTTCTCAGTATGCAATGATAGGAGGAGACCAGAGAAATCTGTAAGAACGGAGAGAGCATAGTTAACCGAGAAAAGACTATAAATGAAAACAGTATCTGACAGAGCAGAGATTCTTATTTTCCATTGGGGTTCAGCAGAGCTGGAAGTTTTTATTTTTGAACAAAGAATAGACATCTTTTTCTCTGAAAGAGAAGGAAATGAGGTGAGGATGGGATCACATATGAACTAGATGTTTAGATGGGCCTGGAAGCAAAGGAAATTAATTCTGGTAAACCTTATTTTTCTTAGTGCTGTAGGAGGAATTTATTGAGTGGCTAATAAATGTCAGGCATATACATTTCCTAATTTAGATTAACTCATGAATGTATATTCAAAAGACAAATCTGTCTTTTGTTTTGTTTTCTGTATGATGTTTGTCAGGTTTTGATGTCAGAATTATCCTGAATTCATAAAATAGATTGGATTGTTTTACATATTTTCTTTTTTCTCTGTTCTGGAACAAGTTATATAGAATTTAATCTACTGGTCCCTTTAAAGTTTCAAATAATTCAATAGTGAAACAATCTCTGGGGAATTTGCAGTAATTTTTTTAGGATGTTTTTAATTTTCCCGATAGTTATTATTCAATTCAGATTTTTCTAGTATTTATACATTTTCAGTTATAGTTTATTTTCCAAAAATGCTCATTAGGAATTTATATGTTAATTATTATAAATATAAGATCTTGGATGTCACATAAATTTTAATTACTGTTTTTTGTACCATTTATCTAATTTATGTATGTGAATTTTTTCTTCATCTCAATTAGATTTTCTAGAAATTTATCAGTCCTACTTAATTTATACAATCAATACTTCAAAAATTCTATATTTTTTGAATTAAGCACATTAAATTCTGTTTTAAAGATATTTATTTTTAACCATATTCAGAAATTTTACTGTATTATTTTTCTAACTTTGCTTAGAATTATTAATTTTTCTCTGAAAGTAGATTTTTGCTACAAAATCCTCCAGGATTTTTTTTATTATTTATGATTTACTAGATAAATCTTTGATTATCCTTTTCTTTTAGTTTTATGCTATTCTAGCTACTATAAGTGTTAAATAGTTCAATTTTTCTAATATAATCTGAGAACTTTTAATAGGAGTGCTTAGTGTAGTTTGATAATTTTAGAGACACAACTTATGTTTAGTATTTTACTATCATCAATTTTTAACCATTACCCACATTGATTTTATTCCTTTAGCTATGTGATTATGGCTTCAATGCTTTTATTTTTCCCTGTAGCTGAAGTTTCATTTTCTGTTTTTACTTTTTGTCATAATTACAAGAAAATATTGATGTCTTATTTTTTTCTTCCTATAAAATTAGAGAAAAACAATGGGAAATTAGATCAAAGACAAATATAAAACTTAGAACAATAAATATTATCAATTTTAAAAAGAGGGGCAAGCTCAGGGCTTCTAATGCATAGCGTAAGCACCCTAAAAAGTTTAACTATTAGAACCTAGGGGCAGAAGAATAGCTAGATGACTGGAACCACCTGAAAAATAGAAACTTATGTTGATCAAAAGATTTCACCAAAAGAGTAAAGAGAAGCCAGAGAGGAGAATAATATTTTGACAATAACATATCAGACAAGAACTAATCTCTAAAATTTATAGAACACTTCAAGACCTCAACAAGAAAAAGACAAACTAATTAAAAAATGGGTAGAGGATAAGAACAAACTTTTCACTACAGAACGCGTCAGTGGTCCACAAACACAGGAAGAAAAGCTCATGACCATAATGGCATTAACCCTTTCAGAGAAGCAAATCAAAATGACCATTAATTCGTAAGAATGTTAACACATACACAACAACAACAAATGCTGATGAGTGGTAGAGATTGAAACCCTCCAACCCTGCTGGTGAAATGTAAAATGGTGCAACCATTTTACAAAATGGTGTGGTCCTGTGGTGGCTACGTCATCTGGTGTCCATTTGAAAGGATTATGTGTGAAGGGTGTAATCTAGGCTCTCCATCAGGTTGTAGCCAATGAGGCCTCTGTGGGGGCATGGTCTCCCCCGAGAATTCTGGGAACTGCTATATATTTTCCTCCTTAGAGGTGAGCGAAACCTCTTTCTCTGCTCACTTCCTATGAGACATCCCTGAGAAGAAGTCACGTAGATCTACCCTGATGCCACCCTGGAAGCTTGAGAAGCCACATGGAGACCCCTGCCAGCGCCGAGATGCTTACAATGCCACTGGATCCAAAGACTTTCTCCCCACTGGTCTGTGAGCTTCCTGCACTCATATCATTGCATGTGTTTTGTGAGTCTGAAGAGGAATTTATATATTGGTATTGGACATATGGGTTAATTTCAGACTTATGGACTTGATCTAGATTGGGCTGGAATGTTTTCTCAATATTCAATTACTCTCGCATACAAACCTCTTTCTTATACACATATGAGTTTTTGTTTTTGTTTTTTGATTTTTATCTCTAGTCTATCTGGACTAACACAGGGAACTTCTTAAAAAGTTGAAAATAGAAATACCATGAGACCTATCAATTCTTCTACTTGGTATTCTAGAGAAGTGAGAACATTAGCACAAAATGGGTCAATGCAGACATATGTTCATCATAGAACTGCATAATGGCAAAATTATCATGATATTTAGAGAGATAAATGAAAGGAAAGAGAGAAATATATTTTGACACAAGTTGAGTTCCAGTGAACAGAACAAGGAATGCTTTAAAAAGTCAGAAGGGATTTCTTGACTTTCTTTTTGGTTCTTTCTCTCTGCATTTTCTACCAACACTATAAGAATAAATTTCAAACACCTAGAATAAGCCCCAATATAAATAGGCACAATATTAAAACAAACCCAAAGCACCATAAACAGAAGTCTAGTATTTTATTTTGTAGAAAGTAAACCAGGAAACTCTAAAAACACAGATATTTTCTGTGCTTGGCCTTGTCTCAAAGAAAAGTGGTATCTTCCCAGAAGTGTGATAAAAATGCCCAAGGGAAGAGTGCAGACAGAGAGGCCTTTGCTAACTTCTAGATTGCTGTTACTTATGTGTGACAGCTGGTTAAGAACACAGGGCTAGCAGAACCATACAACTAGAGAAACTCTATGTCCTAAACAAGAGACTGCTGAGTGAAGGTTACTTGCTAATTCCATCTACATTAAGGCCAGAGACTTCAACTGGGGATGTAGAATAATATTCCCTCGCTGCCCCTCCATCCACAAAACCCCTTTGAGAACAGCTGTTCCTCTTTTGTCTTCAATTCATGCTCAGAAAGAAAGCATAAGGGAATTACTTTTCCATGGAACAAGTGAGTGTCCATGCAGACCAGATGCCACTCCTGTCGTGAGATCATGGATGTTTCTCCATGGACATACATGCCATCTGGTAAAAGGAAGGAAAAAAAAGAATACTCACTTATAGGGTAAATCCCTAGGCATTTTTCAATGGGAACCTTTGCTTATCAGACAGCAGACAAAAATGAAGTTAGCTTACTAGCTACCTTTCCCACCCCCACTCTCAACTCTAAATGTCAACGAGGTTTCATAGCAAGGGAAAGACAGATATAGAAATGCTGTGTGCTAATTTACATATTTATTTACAGTATGTAAGCATTCTGCAAGGAGCCTGGAGGCACACATTCTTAAGGGCTCAGCTATCAGCTAAAGCCCATTCCGGGACCTGCTCAGCTCTACAGAAGAAAGAGGAGATCTTCCTCTGCAGGGCAGGGGAGGGTGCGGGAAATAGCAAGGAGCACAGGAACAAAGGAAGTGTTCTAAAACTGATTCCAGTGAGGATTGTACAATGCTTCTTGACGGGATTGGACTAGTGAATTGTAGGCCAATAAAACGGCTGAAGGTTGGAGGTGAGAGGGAGAAAGCCCGCCAACTAACCAAACGAAAGGTATCACAGGAGAGAAAACCATAGGGGGCACTTCTCTGTCACAGGAGGTCACGCTGAATCCACATCAACTCCATGCGCTCCAACCAGAGCAGCTAAGATTCTGCAGTTGTAATGACTTTATTTTAATTCCATTTGAACATATTTCTTGACTTGTTTCTTTTGTAATGTTTGAGATTATCAATAATGATCAGCACTCACTTAAATGTGCATGTTTAAAACAACTAATTTCAATCTATAAACGCCAATATTTTTCCAATAAGAAAAAAATTAGTTCTACTACTGTTTTCTTGGATCTTGTTTCTTCCCCCTCAGAACTGTCCAATATGTGTAGATGAAGCTCTAAGCTCTGCCACACATATCTACGTTTGTTCCTTCGACTCTTTTGATTTGATTTTTTTCTTCTGCCTTCTCCAACATTTCCTTTGGCTTTATATTTCATGTTTCTTTGCTATGACAGAGATTCCTCTATTTAAGATGACTTCACAGGACATAGCATGTTGTTGAAAAGGAATATCCTCAATAGAATGAATGGACACCGTGGCTGCCACCAGAGTCTCAAACATAACAGCAATTGCAGGATGCTACAGGTCCAGGCAGTGTTTCACTCTATTGTATGTGAATAGGTCACTATGAGTATGAATGGGCTTGAGGATACCTAACAACAGAGCACTCTGGCTATTTTCTTTTTTTTTTTCAACCCTAACCCTAACCTAACCCTAACCCTAAACCACTGGGTGCCTTCTTTAAGGGAAGCATCTATTCCAACCTGCCTTTGCCCTCCCTGTGTCATAGAGATGGGGAGGTTGGGAACTTCATCTGTCAGAATCACTTGCTAACAGGTCTTTGGGTGCAGTTGAGGTTCTGCCAATGAAGGACATTCACTCCAGTCTTGAAAGGCAGATTCCTCTGCTCCTGGACACACACTGGCTTTAGCAGGTAGGTGTTTAGAATGTTCTTCACTGCTGCACAATCTACAGACAATTACAAACATTTCTTCCGTGAAGGTATAAAAGTGCCCAATAAATGGATCAAAAGGTGTTCTACATGACTGATCATTAGCAAAATGCAAATCAAAGCCATAAACAAATACCATGTCACACACCCAAGAGAAGATATAAGTTTAAGAAAACATGATTTAAAACAATTGTCAAGGGATTGGAGAAACCTCTACAGTTGGAAATGTAAAACAATGTAGTCATTTGCAAATAGAATTTAATGGTTCCTCAAAATGTTCAGCGGAGAGCTATCAAATAGTCCAATAATTCTACTCCTAGGTATATACCCAAGAGAAATGAAAACATACTTGCACATAAATGCATGAATCTTCATAGTTTTATAATTTATGTTAGTCCAAAGGAGAAAGAATCCAATGTCAATTAACTGATGAAAGGAAAAAAAAAATGTTGTGTATCCATAGAACACAGAGTATTGAGCAATAAAAAGGAAGGGACACAGATAGGTTCTGATCAAAGAAGCTAGCTCCAAAAGATGACATCATCTTTATAAAGCTATTCAAAGCAAACTTTCAAAAGAATCAAATCAATAAATATATTAAATATCTATTTGTGGTTACATCAGACTGGAGTTTGGAGGAAACGGTAGGAAATGGATATATAGTAAGAAAAATATCCTAAAATTAATTGTAGTGATGATTTAATATATTTTCAACTCTACATCTATGCTAAAAACACTGAACTATAACCTATAAAGGGGGGTTAATATTGTGTATAAGTTGTATATTAATGAAAAAAAATTAATCTTAAAATTTCAGCAAAGACCCAGAGATGTGCATTTCCCTATCAAGGACCTGAGACAGCTTCCAGATTCCTCTAATTAATTTTCTCCTCTGCCTAAGAAGAGACTTAATTCCCTCTAATTGGTAACCTACAGTCATCAACCAATAGCTTCAAAATCAAGATTCAAAAGGCAATCGATAAAAGACAATATATTGTAGATGAAATGTGATTTACTTGGGGCAAAGTAAGAAAAGAAAAGTATGAGGGTTTTTTTTTTAAACACCAACGCATGAAAGTTTTAGAAATATTTCTATAGACATCTTGATAAGGAAAGAAGGAATGAGCATGGGCAGCACAGAAGTCTAGGATGGGTGCCTGGCTTTCTGGTTGTTAGTATAGGATTCTAGTCTCTGGTATTCCAGGGCAGATGGGTGAAAACTGGACTTTTCTTATCTGTCTAGGTAGGTTGCTCTGATTCTAAGGTCTGGGTCGGTGTCTCAAACATGCTACAACAATTACAGATGAAAATTTCTCAAATTTGCAAATCTTAAAGAGTAAGATACTTAAAAGAGAATGCTTTGAAATGTGGCACATTAAAGGCTATTTCATAAATATTTTGTTAGAGAGGTGAATGCAAGAGAATCAGTCGCAGTCAGGTAATTGCTTTTGTAAATCATAAATCAACTAATTATATTTTAGACTTCCTTCACAATGCACATAACACTCTCTTGCATGTATGTCTTCAAATTGATGATGATTTTACAGATCTATTCACATTAGAAGAGAAATAAGTCTAGAATCTTTGATCAAAAATACTCCTCCATCCTGCTAAATCCTTAAATGTCCCTTTGTCTGGTCAAGAGGGCTCACTTCCTTGGATGTAAGGAAAATGATAAAAATAAAACAATGAAAATAAATTTGATCACTTTTTGGAGGGCTTCGAACCAAAATGTGAGGAGAATATTGTAGTGGATTATGCTTGGAACTACTAAGCACAAAGACAAGAGTTTGAAACCACCGGTCACTCCACATCTTCAGCTCCACGAAGAGTTGTAATCTCCGACACTTGCAGGAACAGCTCTAGTCTACCCTGTCGGGTCACTCTGTGCCACAATGGGCTCAATAACAGTGGGTCTTCTAGCTTCCATGTTAGATGTTGACATAGTATTTATTGTAGCACAAGTCTTAACTCGAAAGAAGTTATAATTAGTAGGGACTCGTACTTCTGCATCTAACTGCATACCTGAAACAGTCAAGTCAACGTAATGAAATTTCTAAGTTCTGTTTTTTTTCTCCCTCTTGTAGAAATAGAAACAGCAACTGTTAGCAATTTCCTGTAAGGATAACCCTCTGTTACTTCTAAACCAATCCAAAACCCAACCCACTGACATCAGATCTGTTCTGATTCACAGTGGAGCACATGACCTCACAAGGAGACAGTAACTGGTGGTCAGCAGTGCAATGTTTATCCAAGGTCGGATACCACCAGGCCTCCCAGCAGTTACCTGGCGTCAGATAGATATTTAGAAGGAACCTGAGCTTTGCTCACTGATCGTGATCATAGGAAATGTGGGCCAGCCCAGGAAGGAGTGGATAAGAGAACAATAAGGAGGCAGGCCAAGTGACCATAAAATGCTCAAGCCAAGATCAAGAGAGAGGTTTCCTTAATTCTCTTTAGAGGAATGGGCGTCCCCTTTGTCTTGCTGAAGAATCTTTCCATGAATGAATGGCAATAATGTACTTACTAGTCATAGATTTTTCACCTTACACAGTATTTTCAATACTCCTCCTCAGTAGTAGATTTTCTAAGTAGCAAATGGAAAAATTCAGGCAAAGAATGTGATCAAAATTTAAGCGACTCTGGTCAATTATCATTTCCATAGAGTGCTCACTGGCCCATGGCTGTATGGACTGGTGTTTTTTCTTAAGCCCACACTGCTTGCAGGACCACATAGGGCTCCTACTTGTGGGCCAAGCCCTTCCTGTTGTCTAGTGTCTTTCTACCACAGAGGTGAATTTTCTGGTGATGTAATTAGTTTTTTAGATGCAACAGCATTGTTCACAGCAATGCTTTGGGACAGTGATGTTTCCAGTATTTTACGACACTGTGGCACCACCAGTAGTTTCAGATATCTATACAAATGTAGGGCATCCCTGATGACGTTGAGATTATGCATTGGGCTGAAAATCTGAAGGTCTGCAGTTCAAAACCACTAGCCTCTCTGAAGAAGAAAGCTGGAACTTTCAACTCTGAATAGCAGTTATAGTCTGGGAAACCCTCAGCGACAATTCTACCCTGTCCAATAGAGTCCAGAGAGTTGACATTGATTGTATGGTAGTGAGTATATAAATATATGTTAATGATTTGGTATGTCATTTGTCTCAATAGTTGTTTAGTCAGATTAATTTTTAACATGAAAGGAAATGATGACCCCACTAAGACTGGCGACAGGGAGGCTGCTCAAATAGTCTGCCCTTCATCCAGGGCTGATAAATACCTGATTAGGATCTATGTTTAAGCCATCCTTGACTGAGTTTTCTTATTACTTTGTTAAATGCTTTTCCAAGAAACCATTGCCTAAATAATAAACCTGTTAAATTCTATCTATGCCTGCATTGATATCTTTATCTGTGTTACTAGGGGAAGTCCACCAGCTTCCCAATACTCACTATCAGAGTCTCACTCCTCCTTGCCTCCAACACTCAATGCATGTAAGCACACATGCACAATGGAGCACAAAACCAGGACCATGGAACTTTATCATCATCATAGCTCCCCTTTGGACCTAAGACACCTTTCCCTCTTTCCGTTCACCTTGAGAGTAACTTCGGGCCTGCGCAATGATCTCCATTTTATCATGAAAGAAAAGTGGCTAAAAAAGTTACCCAGATTTTCCAAAGGATTTAAAAAAATGATTTAATAACACCAATGAATCAATTGCTTATTCAATGGTCAAGTGTATAAAAAAGCCCAAACCAAAGCCATCATCATTGAATTGATTCCCATTCTTAGGGACTCCAGATAGGTTTCCAGAGGTCTTTCAAATCTTCCTGGGGGCTGCTCTGGAACAGTTCGTGGGTTTCATGTCAGCTTAACCGATAGCAACATCCAGGCTTCTCTGAACCCATTGAAATATACTATCAAAATGCAGACTTGGTTGCTATTTTCTGACACACACATAGTCAAATGTATAAGCGTGATCTATTAGAATATACAGATGGTCGCATCCCCCCCCATTTGCTATAAACACCAATGTAATGAATGCAATGATTTGCTTGATATATATAATAAAAGAAAATGAATGACTCTTAGTTTTGTATTTTGGTAGCATGCTTTTAGGAGAAAAATATTATCCATAAATGGTTCAGACAAGAGGATTAATGATGATGGGCTAAACTACTTGAATAAATTTAGGATTAAAAAAGTTCTGGGCTTTTTGTGAAACTTCCACTCCTAGCTGGGATCCAGTTTTCCCCTGTGTCTGAAATCACACACTCCCTCTACCCAGGAGTCAGTTTCTCTCTGAAGATCGCCATCTCTTTGACATGAGCAACTCATATTTGTTCTATCAAAATAACACTGATCCCATAGCAAGAAACTCATTACCTTAGCTCTTTTAGGCTAAGGGAATGTCCCTGAGCCCTTACCAAGGTTCCATAAATTCACTATCAATGAGTGGGACTTCCTCCTACTTGATTCATTAAAGCTAATCTTTGACTGAGGAATCTAAGAGTAAATAATAGAACCAGACAACTAAGTGCTTTACACTTAAACCTCCTGACACTCCCAAGGAGAACAAAGACTCTTATCAAGCCGAAATTGCAGACGGAGAAATCTTACTCACTGACATCCAGCCAATGCCAACTGACAGCCATCCTGTAGGACAGGGAGGAACTGCTCCTCTGAGTTCCTAAGACTGTAACTCCTTACAAGAGGAGAAACCCTGTCCTTTTTTGTTAAGCGGATGGTTAGCAGCCCAACAAGTAACCACTCTATCACCTAGACTTTTTGATGAAACATTAAAAGAAGCTAAGTAATTTGCCCAGGGTTACACAGCAATAAAGCTGTGGTAGACATATATAGCCATTAAAGCTCCAGTGCTCCCTCTTCTCACCGCTGTCTTGAATTCCCTTGCAACTGGCAGCATAGTAAAGAGGGGGGTTGGGGTGCAGTTTCACAGAGCAAACGTACTGCCAGCAAGTCAATTGTGATTCACAGTGACCCAACAGGATAGGGTGGAACTGCCGCTGTGGCTTTCCTAGATTTCAACTCTATGGGAGCGGGAAGTCTCATGGTTCTCCTGATTAGCACTTGTGATCATATAGAACTGCCAACCTTGCCATCACCAGCCTAACAGGTAACACACTATGCCTCCAATTTTCACAGGTAAGCAGTGGTTAAGTTCCAGGCTGGAGAGAGACCACAGAGAGTAAACTAAAAATTCAAGAGGCATTTCTTAGAACTGCATGTCAAAACCTGGGAGCCATAAGCAATGAGTTCATTGAAAAGGGCCATATTTTTTGTCTATGTTGAGAGAAAGCATCTGACGAGGAAGGAAAACACGATGCCACCAGCTTGACCTTCAACTGTATTTGGAGACAGCTTTCATTTCTCTTTTCATCAGAAGAAATTCGATTTGTAGATGATGAGAGGAAGGGAGAGGAAAGGAGAGTGTTTCAAAGAATACAATTAAAGTTGTCACAGCTTGACAGCAATCTTAAAAATCAAAAAGTATGCCAGAATAGCAGGTATTTGAGACTCACTGTTAGAAACAATTTTATTTTAAACACATGTGCTTTCCTAATGACACTGCTTGCTCGGTGGCTGTGCAGTCTGCATTCAACAGGAAGTGCTGATTTACTTAATTCTATTAAGCCCATAAGAAAGGTAAATCTGTCTCCCAAAGTTAAAAGGCCTCTGTTCCAAAGTAAGTTTGACATGGACCAATAATCACCCTGACATTCCTGTGGCTTTGGCTGCTCCAGAAGCTGGTGAATGGCAAAAAGAAGAAGAAGAAGATAAGTTTTAGCAATGGTCCCTCCTTTCCATGCTGAGAAGGAATTGCTATTGCTCTTATCCTCCATCCATTTGACTCTCAACTCACTGAAAAGGCAGGCACAATAGAATGAAACACTGACCCTTCTCCCTGATTGGTTGCAAATAGAACCATTGTAATCCTTAGGGTTTCCATTGGTTGAAAGTAGATCACTAGGTCTTCCTTCCCAGTCCATTTTAAACAGGAGGCACCACTGAACTATGTTCAGCATCACACCAACACACAAGTCTCTGTTGTTTGGTGAGTGGTGATGGTGTAAGAGGAGCACGGGTCATGTATCAAACCCGTTCTTCTATGTAGTTTCAAGAGTTCTACACTGAACCACAACTTCCCAAGGCGAGAAGAGGAATGGGTCTCAAAACTGCACTTTGTGTTTTGTAATATCTAAGCTTTTGTAGTACTAGGGAACATTCCTGTGTTGGGGAAGCTTTGAAGGCAAACATGGAAGAGGGCATGGTGTTCTGCCTGGAGCATGTCTGAATCATGGCATCCATGAGAAGCTTGCTTCTGTAAAAGGTGATCTCTATTCCAGTTTACATGGGATAGACAGGTTTGGATCATCTTGCGATCTTAGAGTCCTATCAAGGTAGAATACACCCCCAGATTTTAACTCTTTTATCCAAATGTTATTAGTAACAATTATCTAAAAGTCAAGCTGTGTTTGATAAATCTATACCTCTAATTTTTCACATTTTCTTACTGGTAAGCGTCATGAGGTCCATATTCACTGACATCTAACCTCGCTCAACCTTTTATCCTTTCTAAATTCAAAGAAAATGTGCAGGTTTAAAAGACTACCTACTTTTGTGTTGGTGGTGATGGAAGACATTTTGATGTTCTTAGTCTTGGTGGTTACCCAATATAATAACCATTTGTACTGTGTCCTAGGAGGTCTCTGGGATGCACAAAGTCTTCAGTATGCTAAAAGGAGTCATCACTGGGAAACCTGATAAATTGTAGTTATGTTCATATATGTGTGTGGTTGTGTAAGGGTATGTGGATGAATCTGAATTGACTCAACAGCAGTGGGTTTGTTGCTTTTGTGTCCATCTGAAATTGAACAGTCCTGCATTAAAATGCTTTTGTTCCAGTGATATTTTCATTGATTAATTGTAAATCTATGACTTTATCTAGCATATTTATTGGAAGTATCCTTTGATTTTGCAATAAATCTTCTTGCCCTTAATAAGTTCAAGAAATACAGGTTGAATTAAAAAAAGGTACTAAAATTTCTACTTATCATAAAGACCATAATGCTACCATAGACCAGCTGAAAACTGAAAATAAGCAGTTTGCTGAAGAATAAACAGATCTACCTCAAAAAATATTACTTTAAAAAAATATGCCCCCCCAAATGTTAATTTATTTCATATGTAACTGAAGGAGAGGTATGTTTACTTATTAATCTTAGAAACATAAAATTTCATTTAGATCAATTAAAGGTTAGTTTAAGTTTGTTTTAATCATTGTCAATTAAACAGGAAGCAATAAGCAGGTAACATGGTGATTCCACTTGTAGCAGAATTTCTTAACCTATTAAAAGAGGTCAGTTTGGGGCCAGCAGATACTTCTAATTAAAAATAGGCTTATTAAAAATGGAGTTATAAAAATTTATTTTCTTACCGTATCTAGAGTCAAAGTAGAGATTTTCATTTCATCAAAGGTAAAATATATAATGTTATTGTGAGTGTAAAAAAAGTACAGCAGTAAAGCTACAATATGTGCTTTTATGAGGGGTAATAGAAATAAAAATTTTGTGCCATGTATCACCATGGTAGTAATAGCAGTCTCACTAAGTTAAAACTCTGGAGAAGAAATGTACTTGGAATTGGTTATCTATTTCATATAATTTATCATTTCATATAAGTAAGTTGTAACATGCAACCAATGATAAAAAGAAGCTATAGTTGTCAAATTACATTAATATATTGTATGTACATTTTTCTAATAGAACTCACTTTGGACAATCAAGCTTCAGTATGGCAGTACACTCTCTTTTGTTGACTCTCATCAAGAGGATTTTACAAGTGTTTGCTTTTGAATAACTATTTGACAAAGAAACCTAATGTCCAACTGTGTCATCAAAATTTTTGTGAATGAATTCTCTGCACTTTGGTTGGACTTTGTTCAAAATAAATTGGATATTTTCAACAAAGTATTCAAAATTACTTTGGTAGGGGGAAAAAATCAAACTTCTGTTGACACT
>PVJH01003400.1:0-143254 GCA_004026705.1 Nesogale talazaci
GGGCTGGGACAAGTCTGCCGCTCGACAGGTTCCGGCCTTCCCTGATCTCAAAGCACTCAGATCTCGGGGGGCTTTTACTCGGAGAGGTTCCACTTCGTGGCGGGTAGGCAAGGGAGTGCTCCTCACAACAGCCTGGTCTCCGGCCTCTGCAGAAAGAAGGTCTGGGGGATTGTGCCATGGGTCAGAAGAACGCTTACAGCGTGACAGAGCCAACCTGTGGGCCAGCCTGCACCTCTCATGGTGTCACTGGGTGGGCAAAGCCTCCACGATCACCTGCGAATGGGATGAGAGGCTCCAAAATGGTTTTCATGGCAAATGTTCCCCAAATGGAAGAACGGCAAGGGCACCTGCTCCGCGGGGAGCGTGTGGCGTCTGGGAAGGTAGCTGAGGGGCAGGGTGCGGGGCGCCAGGGACTCTTGCAGAGGCTAAAACTGGCTGCCTGCTAGATTCACTGATGGAATGGCCGAAGTGAGGGCCAGGGATGGCATCTTGAGTGAACAGTCCACCCCTGGCACCTGCCAACTGTAAAACTGAGCCCCCAACGGGCATGCTCAGTAAGGAGGCCCACTCCCAGAGAAAACGAACCCTCCTGCCCGTGGGTCCACTCAACTAACTCCCAGTCACCCTTCAGGGCAGAGTAAAACTGCCCCTGCGACTCCCGAGGCTGGGCATCTTTACATAAGCAAATAGCATTGTCTTTGTCCTGTGGAGCAGTTGGGAGATTCGAACAACGGACTTTGTGGTTAGCATGCCCATGTGTAACACCCCATACCTCTCTCAGAGCTCCTCAAGGGAGCCCAATGACAGTGAGGTGGTTCCCTCCAGGGAAAGGGAGTGGATTTTGCTTCTGAAAAGCAACATGAAAAGCCTTTTCCCAATGTTTTTGGTTGTCCAAAACACAGACTTTGAACAGAACATACACTTGTATTAGAATAATCAATTGTTTTTCGACCAGATGGGTAACACAAGATCCAAGGACAAAGAGTTAGGGGATATGGTTGGAAAGGAAACAGGAGACCCAGGGAGGAAGCGGAATAAGTGAGGGTCCATTGAGAAGATTGAACAGGGTGGATTGAAATGCAACAGGGATAAATTGTTGAATGTAAAACCAATGATCTGCTCAGTAAGCTTTCACTTAAATCACAATAAAAACTTAATGAGAGAAAGATACGTTTCTGTAGTGCAACAAAGGAGATTATTTCAGGTCCTTCACCAGCAATTCCGCAACCCAAATATTAAGAACACCATGGCGTTTTTCCCCCTTACACATGTGGCTAATCATTTGGTAGTAACAACCTTGGCCTGGAAGGACAGGGAGGTGTGATAGACTTTATTTTCTACAACAGTGCCCCCCTCAAAGATATATCTACCTGCCTCCTGTAGATGTAACCTATCAATTAAAAAATCTCAAGGTCATCTTGCATTAGAAACAAAACAAAACCCATTAGAATGGGCCCTAAACTCAAGGGCAAGTTCTTATAAAGGAAGAGGCAGGGAGAAGACAGACAGACCAGCAGCGATGGAGGCTGATATTGTAACTCTGTGGTCACAAACCAAGGAGCCTCCAGTAAGCAGTTGAGGCAAGGAAGGATTCTCTCCTACAGCTTTGGGGAGAACATGGCACAGCCAACAGCCTGATAGCCTGCTCTCCAGAACTGGAAGAGAATAAGTTTTTGTTTTAAGCCACTATGTCTGTGATCATTTATTACCATATGCCTAAGAAGAAACTCACCTTACCTCTCTGGGTTTTTTGGGGGGGGCATCACTGCCCTCTAGTGGGAGTAGGAGGCCCAGCCTTGGTCCTGGAGAGCTGCTGCTGGATTTGAACCGCCAACCCAGTGGGCTGCAGTCCCGCACCGCACACAACCGCTACGCCACCGGGGCTCAGCCCTCCCTGTCTGTTCAAAGCAGATATATTAACATACCTAACTACAGCATGCTACCTCAAGCTCGGTCTTTCTCCCGAGGAGCAGCCGCTAGTGGTTTTGAGCATCTGGTCTTGCAGTTAGCAGCCCATCGTGTAACCCCTCTGCCCCCAGCTGGCGTACTTTCATGTTGTTCTTTCACCCTCAAACTCTGGCGTGTGGGCTATCTAGTGGGCTATGCTTTGACTTGCCGACCACCCGCAGTTCAAACCCACCACTTGCTTCTTAGGAGAAAGATGAGGCTTTCAGAGCCTGTAAAGACTTAAAGCCTTGGGAACCCGCAGCGTTGCTGTGCGTCGAATTAACGGCAGTGTGACCTTACGCTACACTGCAGATGTTACATAAGAGAACATCAGATAAGCACAGAATTTCCTGGCCATTTTTAGGTAAAGGGTTCCATACAGGTCCTGGTGATATGACGGGTATGCACTTGGCTGTTATTTGAAGGGTTAGCAGTTCAGACTCAGCCAACAGCTCCCCAGGAAGAAGACTGCTAGTCTCTTCCTGTACAGATTCCAGCAGAAGAGACCCTCTGGATTTGGAGGTGCAGTTCTACCCTGTGACACTTGGTTACATAATCAACTCCACGGCAACGAAGAACAACAACAACGAGATAAACGTGTCACCACTTAGGCTGGAGCAAACATAATCAGCATGAAACCTGCAGGGTCCGGCTGAGCCTTCAGGTCGGAAGATGGTTTGGGAGGGGGGGAGGGGGGGGTGGCTTCTGGGATATGAGGGTTTCCATGAGGCCCAAGGGCCATCCCACCTGTTTTTGCTTCTAGTGCATAATGTACTGATGATGTCAGATTCTGATAAAACTGCGCTCCTCAAGCAACACCAGGTTTCTCATCCCAGTGAAATCTGCAAGCCCTCCTTACTGCAAGGGAGAGACTGGGCAGGGTCTTCCAGCTCTCCTGCTCCTCCCTGGGAAGAGGGCAACCAATGAGTGTGGTCCTTTCATCCTGGGGCAGGATGACTTTAGAAGGGAGGAATAAAGGGAAACAGAGATGTGAGGCATGTTTCCAGAGAACTCACACAGCTCCAAAAGACAAGAGAAGAGACTCCAAGCCTTTCTGTTGGAGAATCGGCGTTTCTTGGACCAGTCGAAAGGATCATTTGGGGGGTTAGGAGAACAAAAAGGAGAACCCAACTGGCTTAAACTCAGAAAGACCTGGATTCGAAAGCAGCCTCTGCCACTGGGTAGCTGTGTGGGCATTATCTGGAGCCTGGAGAAAGCACTGCTTGGCCTCGCTGGGATTTGGGGAGGATTAAATGACATGTAAAATATCTAATACAAGATGGGCCCTTGGCGAATGGCAGCTATGATTGTTGCTTCCATTAGACCGCGGAATTAGAATAGGCCCTGGCTTCCCTCGTCTCACCCGAGTGCCTGGCTCAGCAGAATGCAGGGGCTATTGATTTCAGAAGCCTCATAAACACCCATGGCAACAAATCACATCAGGAAACCAATGAAGCCCAGCTCACAACTGCTTCCCAGGCTCCTACATTGGCTTTGTCAGAGGAACTGAATGCATCCTGAAGGCGATGAAACCAAATCATCTGGAAGACGGTAACTCTCACCAGGTGAGTGTGACTGTGGTGGGAGGAGCTGATTCTGGGAGAAAGGCCTGCAGAGTCCTCCCCTTGAAAGGACCCCTGAACCGAAAACAGTCCATGTGATGGTCACAGTAGGATCAATTGCTGGTGCTTGTGTGACTGGGTGTGTTGTGGAGGTGTTCCTGACTTTCCACTCGTTCTGGCGACAAGTGCTAACTTCCACGGCACGTGGTGGGGACACAAAGACGTGCCCTCTCGGGGTGTGGATGAAACAGATGTGTGCAGACCATATATTACATAAGGGCAAATGAAAATGGGATATACAGGAAGCACAGAGAGACGACATCTAAAGGAGACAAAAATCGCTTATGCTTCCCTAACATCAGGTATTTCCACAATGCTGGAATTGTACAGCAGGAAAAGTGATATAATTTTCCATCATGAACATTTATGACATAATTTTGAATTTATATGATATAATTCCATCTCATGAATCGAATGATACAACTTTATATCATGAACAATCTTATAGCATGTGTCTTTGAGATCAGAAAAAAAATATTCAAAGGGAAAATAAAGAGCCCACAGTCTAGTGGGGACAGATAATACAAATCCAAATAACGGGATAAGACTGAAGACACAGATGTGTCAGAATGGTTGAATAAAATACTTCAGAAAAGAAAAGGGAAGAGGGTCAGACTTGAGCTTAGACTTGCAGATTGTTTGAGAGTTTTCCAACAGGTGTGCCAGGTAGGACACTCTTCCTTGGGTGAAGACGGACTAGCCGTATTTGAAATGTACATACCTTTTGACCCAGACCTTCTTCGTGTCACATCTCAGGTACAGGGGGGCCAGGGAACACATACAGTGGTCTGGGTAAAAAAGATGCTTATTGCAGCACTACTTGTGATAATAAAACACTAGAAGCGACTGCCTGCTTGTCAAAGAACGCTGTTTAAACAAATTATAATATTGTCATAGAGAAGAACCATACAACCACAGGAAAGCATGACTTAAAGTCATACGTAGCATGGGAAGTGTTAAATGGTGCAGTACAGTGAATTAGCTAATGTGCCCTTGTAGTCACAGTCTTCATAATGTCCATCATATGAAGGGTAGGACTGTACAATTGAGTTCCAGTGGCCCACTCAAGAGGTTGGACAGTTTGTTAATGATGCAAATAAGGTGCACGGCACTCTTGTGAGGACGGGACCATACAATAAAGGCAGGGGAACTCTAACCAGGGGGTTGGGTAGGCTTACCAGCCTACTCATTCAAAATGAGGCAGCCCAGTGACATACAGGGACACTCACTGCCACCAAGAAGACACCACGTTGGCTGCTAACCACAGGGTCACCAGTTAGAAACCACCATGCTTTGTGCTCCCCTAAAGAGCCCCCTCAGAAACCCACAGTGGTACTTCCCCCTTGCCCTGTGGAATTACGTGGAGTAGAAAGCAAGTGGACAGAGGTGAATTTTTTGAGACAAAGATACTAGAACGTGTGTCCTTTGGGCCCGAGATCTTCACGCTGGAAACCTCCTAGTTCCCAGAGATGGTGGGAGGTGGGGGTGGAGGGCGGAGGGAGACGTGTCACTTGGAAGGCAGCAAAGAACAATGGCAAGGATGATCGGTTCAAACCCACTGGCCTCTCTGAGGGAGAAAGATGAGGTCCCCTGCTCCCAGAAAGAGCTGCAGCCTGAGAAACCCTGTATAGCAGCGGTTCTCCACCTGGGACCCCTTTCGGGGTTGAACAGTCCCTTCACCGGGATTGCCCGATTCATAACAGTAGCAAAGTTACAGTGATGAAGCAGCAATGAAAATAATGTTATGGGGGGGGGGGGTCACTACAACATAAAGAACTGTATGAAAGGGCTGCCACATGAGGAAAGTTGAGAACCACGGTTTTATAGGGTCCCTGTGTGCCAGAATTGACTCAATAGCAGTGACTTTTTTGAGAGTTTTGAAGAAACAGAAGTAAAGGCGGGGTTTCTGCTTGGCCTCGAGAACAGCAGGAGCTGCATGAGGTGAGTTTGGGAAGCAGCATGAGGTGACAGCGCAAAACAAGGATGGGACCACTGAGAGTGGTGAGCGGGGGTGTTACTTAGCAGGTGTGTAGGCTGGCAATTGTCTCCTGGGGGAGGCTGAGTACACCTGTCGCAAAGATTGAAGGCGAATGACCTGCACCACAGTGAGTGGAGAGTCATTCTTGCCTTTGATGGGCTTTCATTTGGGCCTCTAACTGCTGTCTTTAGAGCTGTCTGGAGCATCAGGCAACAGGCGGAGATGGACTGTGGCCACGGGGGAGGAAGGCTAGTCGTCAGATCGCATCCTCCTTTCTTACTTCTAAATGACTAGTAAGTCCGTCAGTGGTGCAAAGGGTTAATAGGCTCCGTTGCTAACCCACAGGCTGGTGGTTCAAGCCCCTCCAGTGGTGCCTCTGAGAAAGGCCATGATGATCTCATTTCAAAACCTTGGCTACGACCGCCCAGTGGCACACAGGTCTGCCCTGACAGACAGACAGCACACACACACACACACACACACACACACACACACACGGAGGTGTCCACTCCACAGGGCCTGGGAAGCACCTCTCTGGGAACTGTCTCTGGGGTTGTCTTCTAAGGCTGAGGAGGCCCAGCATAGGTTCCCAAACTCATCTGGCCTAGTGCCTCCCTGACAGAAAAACAGAACCCAGCGCCTTCGGGGCAGTTCAAAGTTCTTGTGTATTTTACCTGTAATCCAGGATCAAGGGTAGGCATTTGCTTTTCTAGCCTGCCATCCTGACCCGTCTAGCACCTTGGGGTGGGGGCGCGGGCTGTGATGCCTACGTCATGTATGGGAGGTAGGGGGGCGGAGAGTGGGATTGTATTCTCATGTATGAATTCCTCAAATCGCATCAATGAATTCATCGAAGATGTAGCAATTTTCTGGTTAAGCTACTCAACCAAGAAACAAGATCATTCTACTGGGAAAAAGTATCCCTCTGGAGGTTAGATTTCCCGTTTGGATGTCTACATTCATCAAATTAGTTCAGTCGCACAAGCTCTCTTCACTCGGTGCTGTGTGCGCGTGGCTCTGGTGGATTTAAGACGTTCTCACCTCTGCGTGTTATTGCAGAGGACGTAAGCACCACAGCCCTATCTGAGAGGCTGGCGGGTACAGAGCATCGCGGTCCCTCCCCAAACCAAACCGCGTCTGCTGCCTGGAGTGGATTCTGGCTCAGGGCAACCCCCCATGCTGCTGAAGAGTTTTCTTGGCCGTGATCTTCCTGGAAGCAGGTTACCAGACCTTTCTTCTGCAGAAGAAAGGGTGAGTTGGATTAACAGCTGAGTACAAACCGTTTGTACCACCAGAGAAGGGTCTGTAGCCAATATACCTTGTGGATCCTAGGGAAGGTTGCCAGAAACAGGCTCAGGTTTCACTGGGGACAAGGTGATGGTTTAAGATGCTTTGACTTGGTATTTCTCAATCTAAAAAAATAAATCAATGAATCGTTTTTAAAAAACCAATGTGTGGGGTATCAATCCTAAAAGCACTGTGATCGAGTCATTTCTGACTCAGAGAACCTAAACTCGACCTTCAAGACTGCCAATCTGCCTGGGAGCAGACAGTCTCATCTTGGTCCCACAGAGCGGCAGGTCCGTTTGAACTGCCAACCTTGTAACCACAGCTGTCTAACAATGATTCAGCAACACTACCAGGACTCCTTGGAGGAATAAGCGAGCCATTATATTTTCAATAACCTCAGATGCCTGTGAAAGTTGAACCTCGAAGAACAATGGCTGCAGAAAAACAGATGCATTTGAATTGTGATGTGGGGGAAGAATACTGAAATGATCATAAAGTGCCAGAAGAACAAATCTGTCTTGGGAGAAGTAAAGCCAGAATGAGCTTTACAAGTGAGGAGAGTGAGACGTCTTACTTTGGACAGGTTATCAGGAGAGACTAGTCCCTGGAAAAGGACAACATGCTTGGCAAAGTCCGGGTCGGGAGAAAAGAGGCAGATCCTCCTCCCTGAGCTGGACTGACACAGTGGCTGCAGTGGCGGGATCAGATATCACAATAGCTGTGAGCGTGGCGCAGGATCAGACAATGTTTCATCTCGTCTACACAGTGTCACTGTGAGTGGGAACTGACTGCCCACACACTGTCAGATACAGCACCAACAAGCAACCTATCCAAACCCCTGCCATCAAGGCCACTCCGACGCACAGCAACCCATAGGACAGGGCAGACCTGCCCGGGGTATCGCAGACCTGAACGAGTACAGAGTGGGAGTAGAGAGCCTCAACTTTATCCTAGGGAAAAGCTGGTGGTTTCGAACTGCTGACCTTGAGGGTGAGTAGCCCAATCTTTAACCCGGTATGCCGCCAGGCCTCCTGCTTAAAAAACAGGTTTGAGTTTCAAATATTTGAAACAATAATAAAAAGGAAAGATACCAATGTACAGCAAACATTCCCAAAATGAGTTACCATTTGTTATCTTTCAGATGGGCAGTTTTTTGTTTTGTTCTGTTTTTAATAAAAACTCTTTCCAGCATGGGAGAAGATTTAAGATAACAGGTGCTGGTGGGAGTATAAATTGCTATGTTCTTTCAAAGAGTAACTTGAAGTTTTGTTTTTAAAACAAACGTGCATACCTTAGGATTCAGCAATTCTTCTAGGAATTTCATAATAAGATATTAAACAGCTGCAGAGAAATGAGAACAAACTTATCTTGACAGTGATGTCTACAATAATAAAAATGGTAAAAGAAAAAATCACCAGTGTCCATTATTAGTGAGCAGTGGGTAAACTCTATTATAAAATGATATACTGCACAATCATTAAAACTGAATACTCAGAGATACATTTATTGCCTTAGAAATATGTAAATCCATCAACAAATAATGAATGGGAAAAGGAAGTTATACAACCATGCAGTGATTCCAATTTTGCTAACCAAAACACATGCACAACACATAAAAATTTAACAATTATAAGCAATTCTTACACACAGGCACAGACATATATTACACAAAGTGCCTCTACGTATCTTCAAAAGGTTCCATCACACACAGTATGATGCACAATTGTGTCAAATGCAATTTCTACCCGAAATCAACACCCACTGAGCGTGAATTCATCCTGACTCATAACAGTCCTGGGGGGCCCAGGAGAACTGCTCCCTCTGAACCATCTTTCTGGGAGCAGGCGGGGTCACTGGGCTCTGACTACTAACTTGGTTGGGGTTGCTTAGCATTTGAAATGCTCTAATCAAAAGCTGATGTGTCGGCAGTAGTTATTATAAAGCTTCAACTACCTTTAACTTTTACTAAAATCAGAAAACCTAAACCCATTCAAGTGGAGTAGATTGTGAGGAGCAGTTTATGTGCCCTAGCCCTGTGCCTTGTGGCCTGAGCATTTAGCTGAGTCACAGCTGCCACGGTATCAAGGCTACAAGTACCATAAGAGATTACAACCCCTTATTAGTAAGCTTCTCCAATATGCACTTTTGGTCCCTGTTAACCCTCCCTGTGATACCCCAATATTACCAGTTAAGAAGAAAGATGAGTCTTATCGGCTGGTCCAAGACCTCAGAATAATAAACAAAGCACTAATCCCAGTGCACCCAGTAGTACCAAACCCCTACACCCTGCTAGGGGAAATTCCCAGATCCACACAATGGTACACTGCCCTGGACTTTAAGGATGCCTTTTTCTGCATTCCATTGGACAATCAGTACCAGTTCCTTTTTGGCTTTGAGTGGAAATTAGAGCAGTATGGCACTCAAGTAGTCCAATGTCAGAATGCGACTTTTACCAGTAATTCTCTCTACCCCCACTGCTGTCAACATTCCAGGGCAGAGCGCTTAGATCCACCATACCTGGGTGGATGAAACCCTGGAAGCCATCATTGGATCTCTCTGAGACGGAAGCCATAGATGAGGACGCCTGTAAGGTGCTGGATAGTCTTAAAATGGTAGTTCATCGCCACCTCAGGACAGACGAGGGGTCCACAAATAACTCTGCCTCAGACCCCTCACACCCTTTGAGCCAGTGAATGCTTTTACCCTATGTTTACAATGAGCAAACACTCATGCCTGTTATATATCTCTTTTATTCTTTTCCTGTAACACTAACTACTCCGGAGGCACTGCCACTTTACGACCTTCCATGAGCTCAGTTAAAATGTTCACCTGCTTGTCTTTCAGAGGTTCCCAGGTTGCAAAGGCCTCTGAACCAATGTGCCATCTCCTGGACCACCTTCCCGAACCCTAAATGGGCAGCCCCTTTCAAAAGAGTAGGAAGGGCTTGGACCCAAACCCCCACATAGCCCCTTTTATCAGCAGGACATAGCTAGAGATGTCGTCGCCCGTTACTCCAAAGACTTGGGTCCACATGTCTTCAGGGTGGAATGATAGGTAGCTAGAGCAGGGAAAGGGGGCACCCATTAGAGATCACAAACGGTGGCACACACGCATGCTTAAAGATCCAGGTTTCCAGCCAGCAATGCTACAATTGCATTGGTTCACCTGGGCCAGGTGAACACAAGTCAGCCAATGGGGTGGCCCAGGGCCATAAACCACACCTCCCCGCGGGACAATTGAAAACTGCCAAGTCAGTGGCTTGGACAGCCCTACAATGTAGGGCACCAGGCTGCAGCCCGAGCCAACGGTATCTCTCTCTCTCTCAAGTAGTTTCCTGGCTGGCAGACTGGGGTGGGAGATCTCCTGGGTGCCAATGTAAACCTGAAACTTCTTTTAATTTTCAAAAAACTTGTTTGGATCACACACACACACACACACACACACACACAAAAGAATCATTGGTGACTTGTCTGGGGGCCTCCCTAGCACAGGCTACGATGACAGAAGTGGTGTCTGTATGTGAATGTTTGCCTCCATGGCAGAGTTTCTGAACCCTTGTCTGATTTTACCCTCCTGACTGACCCATAAGGAGACTGCACAAGTGGAGACCTACGACTCTCAGCTACTCTGATCTCTCATCATTGGAGATAACTGATATCTGTCCCTAATCACTTACTTGTTGAGGCCCAATGGACTGGTTTTGACAAGCACTGGTATCCTTCCTGCCCAGTGAGGCCTGAACTGTTAACCACAAGGTCAGTGGTTCAAAACCAGCATCAACTCCATAAGAGCTTGATGAGACTGTCTATTCCCATAAACTTCTGAAGTCTCAGAAAGCCTATGTAGAGTAACTGAATCAGAATTGACTTGATAACAGTGGGTGGGTTTAGGTTAGTCTACACTGAAGGTTGTTAACTGGTAACATGTTAGAAGTAATTACCTGAAGGTGGTGAGTGAGGCTCCCTACCCTCCCTCTGTGCCTACTCTGGCTTTTCAGTGTGTCTTATACTGAATACATATTGAGAGCTTTCTAAATAATAAGTAAATAGTATTAAATAAACTTTTAAAGCAACTGCACAGACAGCACTGTCGCCACCTGCTGGCCGGTTCTGAGAAGGACCATTGTAGAATCATTTATAGGAGACAGAGAATCTGGCATTGAGTTGCTTTCAACTACAAATGACACGTGGAATTTAATCTTTGTTTTAAAGCTCAGCTTTTGCAGTTAAAAGTGCACTTTAAGATAGAAAGCTCTCCTTAAGCAAGTTACAAGAAAAGAATTCTGACAGTGGCAGGACACAAGATCAACAAACAGAAGTACCCTTTTTGATAATAGCCAAGTACAAATCAAAATATGTAGGGATATGCCTAACCAAAAAACCAAAAGATTTGTAGGAGGAAAATTACAGAACACTAGTATAAGAAACCAAGAGAGACCTCCACAAATGGAAGAATGTTCCATGCTTGTGAATCAGAAGACTCAATATAGTAAAGATGTCAGTCCTTCCCAAGGCACTGTATAAGGTTAACACTATGCCAATATAAATACCAACATCTTTGTTCAAAGAATTGGAAAAAATGGACTATCAACTTCATATGGAGAGGAAAGAAGTACAGAATTAGAGAACCCTTCAAGAAGAAAGACACAGCGGGAGGGATTGATTTGCCTGACTTCAACACCTATTTTACAGCCACAATGGTCAAAACAGTATGATATTTGAATAATGACAGATACTCAGATCACTGGAAAAGAGCTGAAAATCCAGAAATAATATCAATCACATCCCAACAATTGATCTTTGATAAGGGCCCCCAAAATATCAAATGAGAAGCAGATGCCCTCTTCAACAAATGGTGCTGGAAAAAATGGTTATCTACATGCAGAAAAATGAAGCAAGACCCTTACTTCACTCCATGCACAAGAATAACCTCTAAGTAGATCACAGACCTCGAGGTAAAAAGGGCCATTGATGAGGAAATTGGGACCAACCTAAGACCTTTGGCATAGGGAATACATAGGATATAGGAAGTAGGGAAAGGCAAAAACACAGGGGAAGTACAAACTGACAAGTGGGATATACTGAAGGTAAAACGCCTATGTACATCGAAAGACTTCACCAAGAGAGTAATAAGAAAATCCACAGACTGGGAAAACATCTTTAGCAAGGACACATCAAAGGGCTTATTACTAAAATCTACAATACACTGCTAGCCTAGAATAAGAAAAAACAAATAGCCCATTAAGGAGATGGGCAAAGAACCCACACAGAAATTTCACAAGGCTGGAAATCCGAATGGCCAACAAACATGAAAAATGTTTGCTCTTCCAGTCCCTGGAGCTCCGGGAGCAGCAGGTGTCGGTGCAGACATGGCCAAGTCCAAGAACCACACCATGCACAACCCATCCTGGAAACGGCATCACAAAACCCCGATCATAATATGAGTCTCTTAAGGGTGTGGACCCCAAGTTTCTGAGGAACATGAGCTTCGCCAAGAGGCACAAGAAGGGCCTGAAGAAAATGCAGGCCAACATGGCCAAGGCCACGGCTGCCGGTGCTTAGGTTATCAAGGATCTGGTGAAGCCCACAGAGGTCAAGGCCAATGCCCCAATGGGCGTCAACCGCAAGCTCAGCCGACTGGCCTACATCGCCCAACCTCCAGCTTGGCAAGCGGGCTTGGGCACGTATTGCCAAGGGCCTGAGGCTCTGCCAGTCAAGGCACAGAGCAAGGCTGACGCGCCAACCAAGGCCTCGACTCCAGCTCCAGCTCCCAAAGGCACCCCGGTCCCAACTCTGGCTCCCAAAGGTGCCCCATCTCCCACAAAGTAGAATTCTCCGTGTGAGGGCCAGAGAGACTGAGTGAGCCCTGAGCTGTGCCTGCATGGCGCTGCTGTCTTCTTAGGCTATTTGTACAAAGACACCCAGGTGGCGCGGTAAAAAAAGAAAAAGAAAGAAAAGTGTTCCTGATCATTAACCATAGGAAAATGCAAATTAAAATAAATATGAGCTACCACTTATGCCCCTGAAAGACAGACCAATTCAAAAAATCAGGAAGCAACAATTTTGGGGGAGGAGTGTTGCGTCAGGAACTCTCATTCACTGCTGGTGGACCTATATGTCTAGGTAGCCATTACGGACACTGATTTAGCTATAACTAACACAGGTGGAAATCATGCTACCTCATGGCACAGTAACCTTGCCCATTTTATTGATAGCCTATTTCTTACAGCACTCATTGCACGATGGTGTGGTAAACATGACTTGTTTGCATGAAGGGGCAGGAATGGCAACATTCACCATGATGCCTGACAAATAACAGCTGCTCCCTAAATATCTACAATTTGTTGGGCTGAAGGAGCTGACCTCACACAGAAACGTAAGCGGGAGCCACTGGCCTAGACATGTGTGTGCATACCTTCATGTACACACAGGCATACACCAGGGTTCAGATGGTGACAGGTGATACAAACCAAAGTAACGATGCCTCTATGAGCAGCAGCGTCAAATGCAAATCCTGAAGACTCGACACTTGAAAGGCCTGGTTCTTCGGAGGATCTTAATCAGCCCCAAGTGGCAAAACTGAGGCAGAGAGGTCACAATCTCTCTGGGTTTAAATCTCTCTCCCGAATTTCTAATAGCATCCTAAAAGTCAAATGCCCTAAGTTTGGGTGGTGTAAGCAAAGCAAATCCAGCACAGACATCGAGGGCTGGAGGAGTCCATGCACCACCAGGTGACTTCTTTGGGAGTGGGGCTGGGTGAAGCGGGCTTCCTTCTGCTGAGGTGCCTCAGATTTTTTGACCCTTTCATGTGGTCTGCCTGGCTCTCCTCCCTGCTGGGGCCCTGTTATCCCCACTCACAGGAAAGCAGGAGACTGCTGTCCTCAGAAGGTTTGTTCTGACTTCAGGAGCCCCCATCCTGGGACACCTCCCACCACTTTCCCTTCACCAGTGGAAGGAGTTGTTATAAGAACAGCCTCTTACCAAACCCACCCCACCCACCTATTTCTCTGATTATGCCTCACATGCTTCCCGACTGTTTCTATAGAGTATTTATACCTTCCTCTGTATAACTATGGCACTTGAAATCCCTATTTGAAATAAACAGAACAATAGGGATATGGGTGTTGTGAAATGTACATTGCCCTTACCAGAAATAGTGGTATGGGGTGCAGGTGCATCTATGCTGGGGACCAGAACACACACACACACAAGCTGCAGCACTTCCTGTTCCTATCTCCATTCAGCCTGGAGGCAAACAAGATTTCATCTTCCACTCTATTAAGTCCACTCTCCACTCCCTGGACTTTTGGATTCTGGGCCAGGTGAAATCCCCTCCTGCCTGCATAAGGAACAGTGAAGGAACAACCTGAGTGGCCAACTCTTTATTTTGCCAAGTTGAGAACGTTTCCATCATGTTGGGAAAGAATGTGTTAATCCCCAAAGGGCACGCTCTCACAATGGCACAGTGAGTGTGGTTAAGAGAAAGCCTGACTTCATGGCATCTGCTCTCCCCTGAGCTTGTACGAGTTTGAAAACAGACACTTGGGACCCAGAAACCTTCCAGGGGCTTCGGCAACTTGAGCCATCGCAGAGCAGACACTTCAGTTAGCCATCCGTCCTATCACATCAACTCCTAGCACATCCGATGGTTAGTTCTTTCATATTGTTCACAACATAAACTCACAATTATACTGAGACAATTTTACTCTTGAAGGAAATTTTGATCACTTCCACTTGCATATATGATATATGTTATTTGCCCCCCCCTTCCCACACAATCCTCCATTTACAAATGCATACAATAAAAACAGCTTGCTACTAAATTCCGGCTAGGTGGTGATACTTGCTGTGGCCTGGATTCTCTCTGTGTTGGCAAGTCCTGGGTGATTCAGAATTGTTACTGACCCAGGTTTTTCTCTTTGACAAAATCAGGAAAAAGGGAAATTACTTTCGTACAAGCTAAAGTAATACTATTAAATGCTGGAGCCAGACTTCATCTAAAATTATTTCATAGCTCAGTCTTAGAGTAACCATAATTCATTTCAGTCTTTCGGATGCTTGACTCTTATAAGTCCACTCCTCCATTTAACCACCCTTCCGTGACCCATGGGACACATATCTATACATTCAGCCATTGAGGGCTCTTGAGGTACTGCTGTGCTGGTTGTAGGGTGTCCTGGTGCCTGGCAGCGACCTTTACAGCTGTACAAATCTGAAGAAACAAGTCTTTCCCAGAAATCCTCCCAGAGCCCACTTAAGATGTGTATGTCCTACCCCCCAATTACCTCAAAATTCATATTATCTCACAATTTTCCCCTTCTATTTCAGAATGCCTTCCACTCCGTAAACCCAAGGAAAAACGCCCAAACTTAATGCCATCACGTCAATTCTGAGTCACACTCACTCCGTCCGGCAGGGGAGAACCGCCTCCGTGGGTTTACAAGAGTGTATTTCCTTGCAGGAGTCGAGAGCCTCATCTTTCTCCTGTGCAGCAGCCGGTGGTTTCAAACTGCTGACCCATGGTTAGCAGCCCAATGAACGACCCACTACAGCAGTAGCGGTTTTTCTTAGGAAGCCCATAAGGGCAGTTCAACCCTCTCCTATAAGGTCACTCTCTGTCGGTGTCAGCTCAGCAGTGACAAAACACACGGTATCAACCAATAACTGAAAGCAGAAAATGTTTTTTCATAAAAGGATAAACACATTTATTGAACAGGTACTATGTTCCAAGTACCATACATAATAAATTAGAAGGAAATGTCAAATAAACGTGGCACCTTTTGGCAAGCAAGTTAAACGAAAGGTCACACGCGTGATATTTGAGTTGTCTGTGTGTGTTTATACGTAAGGGAACATCAAAAAGTCCACAGGCAAGCAGAAAAGATAAGGGAATTCTTCTGGGAACTTTTTGAAGTGCCTTGTAGCTGTGAGATGCACATGGTATACATGTGGTGGATCTAGAGGGCTGTGTGTGTGTGTGTGTGTGTGTTACAGAGGTAAATCAAAACCAAACTAGTTGCCTTCTAATCAATCCTGACTCACTGTGACCCGCAGTGTATCAAAATAGGGCTCCTGGGTGTGTAACACACACACACACACAACATTCAGTGCTATAAAGTGAAAGCACAAAGTGCTGTGGTCGAGTTCAGGAGCACGGCTTTCATTAGTTTAGAAAGACCCAGGGGAGGATACAGGCACCAGTCTGACAGCTAAAGAACAAGAGCTCGCACGCTGGAAGGGTGGTGGGAGGGACGGGCACTCCTGGCGGAGGTAACAGCAATGTAAAAGGGAGCGTGGCTCCTTTGAGAAACTGACATAAAGAAGGTGGTTGGAGTGCAAGCAAGAAGATAGACATGTCCTATCTCCTTTGTTAAGAATCCAAAAGCCTAGAATCCAGGGCTGCTAGTGGACTTCTATTCATTTGAGGAGTTTCCTGATGACAATGCAGAGGATTAAGTGCTGGGCTACTAACCAAATGGTTGGAGATTCAAACCCACCCAAAGGAACCCAGAAGAAAGTCCCATCATGCTTCTGTCGAGAGGGCGCAGCCGTGAAAACCTTATGGCACACCTAAGGATCTAACCCGAAGGGAAGTGTTTCAGAATGGGGTTGCCTTTCCTTTGCACCATGAAACAAACCAGCAAGCCCAACTCATAACAACAGCCTCCACGCAGGGGTTAGGACTGAAAATCTTTATGGAAGCAGACACCTTCATCTTGCACCTTTGGGTTGGCCTCTCTTTGAGCAGATCCCCAGAAGCGCTTCTGTGAACTTGAGAGGCATTTTCACACAGCAGTATTGCAGTTGAACTCTTCGCTGTCACAGACAGAGAGAGCTTCATCAAACCTCTTCCACATGCCCATTCTCCAGACACCCACAGAGACCGGGGGTATGATGTCTGACATTCTCGCCTTCTTGACTGGCCTTTGTCTTCTTCCACATTGTCTGTGTTCCTCTTAAAAGGAAGGCAGGTTTGCCAGGGCCCATTTCTAATTCAGAATTTAGATTTCCTTCACATCTACTCCCAAACTGATTTGTAGTCTTGCATTTTTTTTCTTAGTCCCTTGTTCCTAAACTGCCTTTCTGAATGACACCCAGATAAGTTATAGCTTGGCCTGAATTCTTTGAGAACCAGGAATCTGGAAGGCTTGCCATCAATAATATTTATTTTTTCTTTCATGTCTCTTTTCTGCCCCTTGGACAGCAAAGTCTATGTGGGGGTGGGAGGGGTGCTAAAGAGGCTGGGTTAAATAATGGAATGCTAGCAGACATTCATCTACATTAATTTTAATACAATCACACCCTCAACTTGGGGTAAAAACTGCATTTAGCATTAACAGTTCAAATGAATTTTGCACTTATATGGGGATGGGATGGTGGTTTACATTCAGGGCAGACAGGTATGGCCCAAGACGACTGCTCTTGATTGCTTCAGCTACAGATCCAGATTTCCCTGAAACTAGGGCGAGGTCACAGGCCTGGTGTTGTGTAAACTGGGCACTCTGACAAGCAGAGGATCACATATCACCTCTTCTGAACTGGAGTGGAAAAAACACACAGAAGAGGTGAAGTTCCATGAATACATGTAGCAGTCCTGATAATGCTGGATGAGAGTTAAATGACCTTCATGAACATATATTATTACCCCCAATAAGTCAAAGTCTCTCTTACGTCTTTTCTCCTCTCCCTTCTGTTTCCCCAGCACTCCATGCTCATGTAAGACCTGGTTTTCAAGTTTTTCCCTTACCTGGTGTTGCAAGACGAGTTGTCTGTGACTAGGCTTTCAGACTACCTGTGACTCCTGACATTTCCCTCCCCTCTACTCTCTGTGCCTGAGGTATTTGCTCCTTACGCCTTCCCTCGAGGAGGCAGGGTGAGTCTGGAGGAGGAGCAATTCATCTGCAAAGCTGACATTGGCTTCTCTGTGTGAGTTCTCACACATGTGGGTAGATTGTCAAAGAAACTGAGTACAGGGCTGAGCCACGGTGGTGTAGTGGTTGAGTGTGGGACTGCGGCCCACTGGGGGGGTGGTTCAAATCCAGCAGGAGCAAGGCTGGGCCTCCTACTCCCACCAGAGGGCAGTGATGCCCCCCCTCCAAAAAAAAGAAACTGAGGACACTGAAGGCTATCTGGTTTGCTGGCCTGTCTGTCCATCTTCTCTAAAGAGCCATGTTTCTCCAAGTGGGCAATACTGCCCCCTGGGAAGCATGACAAAAGCAGATGCCTACACTTTATCTTAGATCACGGGCTCCAGTGGAGAAGTTTTTAGCTGAATTGCTGTTAGCTTCTTTGCTTTTTCTCAAAAGAGGACTGTAAGCTCTTTTGGGAGCCCATGCTCCGGAATATAAACACAGTGGCCATTTGTTCTCACCTGTTCCACAGGTGAGATTTCTGCAGCCCCCAGCATGCAGCCTGGCAATGGCAAGCACCCAGGGATAGCTTGTGAATCAACCGACGTATTCAAGCAAACGTGGGGAGCTCTTGAACAAAATCGACGCACACATGCAAACATGAGAAAAGGATGCACACGCCCCAACAAAGCGCCACTCCTGGGCTCTCAGCCCACTGTCCCCAAGGCACTGAGCCATGGTCCTTAAGGAAGCTATGCTTTTCTTACTGGTTAATGGCTTTAGATGGCTGCCAAAAGTTATACATGTTTGTGACAGAAATCTTAGGAATTCACAAAGAACATAGATTTGAAGTTTCAAGTCACTGTCAATACTTTTGGGTTTTATGAAGGCATTTGTTATACCAGGTTGGAATCACATTATTATTCTGATTTGTGACCTAGTCTTTTCATCCAGCAGAATGGCATTAACATTTCGTGGCTCACGTAATTTCCTCATTCAAAATCCATTGTTTTCAAGGCTGCATTGCATTTCATTGTATGGCTGGAGAAGATTTTTTTCCTAATTAATCTTACACTGTATACAAGTACATTTCTTTTACCTTCTGTTACAACAAGCAACAATAAACATTCTTACACTTCTATGCACATCTACAACACTACACTGGATAGATGCTGGTAAACAGGCTTGCTGGACAAATGGAGATGGAAACTGGAGCATTTGTAAGGAATGCTAAATTGCCTCCAGCGCCACTGTGCCTGTTAATACTCAGCAGCACTGTCTAAGAACCTCCATCTTCTTTCTTTTATAAACAACAGACAAGAATGTCTACAAATCTATAATACCATGCTGACACTGGTCTGTTAATTTATCTATCTCTTCCATTAAGTGCCTGGAGAATAAGGGCTATGGCTTTTGTGATAGTTTTATTCGATCCTTCTGTATCACATCTGGCAGGCAGCAGACATTTAGTATGGATGGATGGATGGATGAACTAGATGGATGAATTCTGCCAAGGAGTGCCTGAAAGGACACTGAGACACAAGAACGGGGCATCATTTTCCAGTTCCTGGGACTCTCTTGACCAGCCTATGTGTGAACCAGTGGTACCGTCTCTCCTCCCTGGTAATAGGCCATTCATGCCCTTTGGTTCTGGTTCTGGGGCACTAGGCTCCCATCGTACCACATCTGGTTCTCCCTCTTGCTTGGCTTTAGCTGAACAAGTATTAAAACTAATGATTTTGCTACATGATGTTTACGGCCTCAAGTATCAGTAATTAATGTCTTAGCAGCAGAATAATAAGTCCCAGCTTTCCCTTAGCAAAGCAATGCTGGAAGCACACACCACCTCAGACTGCTCCGCTGAGGCTGAGTGCAAACCGACCAGCTGAAAAGATGCAATCGCCAAGGAGCTGACAGTGACCTCGAATTTGTGCTAAAAGAATTTTAACCCAGCAACGGTCTGCCTCATCTATGGGCACTAACCTGCCAGTCAGCCCTCTGGATGCCCAGTGGGGTCAAAATTGGTCTTCCTAGTATGGCTCCTGTGTGTCCAGCACTGCTGAGCATATGATCAATACTTATTAGACATCTGATAAATAAGCAGACACTGAGGAGAGACTATGATGTTGTTGTTGCTATGTGTGCAACCCTACGTACAATGGAATCAAATATGGCCTTCCAGAGCTGGTACCATCCCCAGGCACTGCTATATTTGAGTCTTTTGGTGCAGCCACTGGGTCCATCCATCTCCTTTTCCTCAAAATCTCTACCAAGAATGATGCCCTTTTCAGGGACTAGACCCTCCTGGTAACATGTCCAAATTGTATGAGATGAACTTTTAGTATCCTCACCCACAAGGAGCACTGTCTGCACTTCTTCCAAGAAAGACATGCTCATTTTTCTAGCAGTATGTGGAATCAGACAATTCGCAGAAACCTGGTTGGGTGTAGGAGAGGGTAGGAGTATTCTCTGATGTTCTTCATTGCCACTAATGGAGTAGCACAAACAACCCCTTCTCACCAAGGAAACGTGGGCACCACACCTAGACAGCTACATGAGTTGCAAATCCTGAAGTCAGATCTGAACCTAGGTCAGAAGTCACCTCATTCTCTTTTGCTTTCCTAAGCAGCCTGTCAATATTAGAGTAAATGCTGAATGTCTTCTATCTGAGATCTCTTTGTACTGATCAATTGTTTGAATCGTAGTCTCAAAACTGAAATATCCCAGGTACTGTGAAGAACTCATAGCAACCTCTCCCCAATTCTAAATGACCCGTGTGCTAAAACGCTATGGAAGTGAGGAGTGTGATCTACACCAAACAAATCAGCAGTAGCATCAAACACTTCTTGGGCTGGAAAGTCAAAGCTGAAACAACAGACATTCCAATTCACTTCTGTCTGTTTTTTAAATGTCTACCCCCTTGGGCTGAAGACAGGTGTTCATGATTTTGATGCTATTATGTGCACTGGCAGCTTATGCTCACGGTTGACTTAGCCACACACTAGCACAGAGGAAGCTGTGGACTCGTCCATTCATTTAGTTGGGGCCATACATTATGAAAGAAAAAAAATAGTGCCCATTCTCCCCTATACTGACGAATCTGATTCTCAAGTCAGGGAAGATGCACATAAACAGTCGATCTTAATACAATATGGTAAGAGTGAAACAAAACCTGTGGTTGTACAGGAACTTCAGACCAGCTCTCTCAAGGTGGTGAGGAGTGGAGGTGGTAAGAAGAAAACAGATTGGAGAGCAAGTGACAGAAGCCAACAATTATGTCAGCTGAAAATACATTAGCAAAACTAGCAAAAACTGGCTGAGCCCTGGTGGCCTAGTGGTTGTGTGCGGGACTGCAGCCCACAGGGTTGATGGTCTGAATCCAGCAGCAGCTTTCTGGGAGCAAGGCTGGGCTTCCTACTCCCACCAAGTCAGTGATGCCACCAAAAAAAACTAGCAAAAACCTCTAACAAGTCATTAAGGCTAAATCTATCAGAACGTTCATTTGGTAAAAGGAAAAACTAAGACTTGGGGACGCCTTCAAGTACATTGCTCAGCTGTATGCTCCTGGACAGAAGGTGACAATCTGGAAGTATGAGGTAAACTTGAGTAATGATCATTGCTCCGGGTACAACCTGAAATGGAGGGTTACAGCTTGGTCCATAATCTGTTGTGACATAACAAACTGACACCAAAATGTAGTGACATAGAACCACCTACAATTCCCTCACTGTTTCTATGGGTCAAGAATGAGGGTGCTGCTTGGTTGGATTGTTCTGGTTCAGGCTCTCTCAGGAGTTTTCTGCCAAGATGCTGCCTTCCTCTGAGGGATGGAGCTGAAAGATAGGCTTCCAAAAAGACTTACACACAGCAGTTGGCAGGAGACCTGAATTCCTTGCCATCTGAGCTTCTTCATATGGTTATTTGAATGTCTTTAGGACATAGCAGCTGGCTTTCCCTGGAGCTCTTCCTTCAGGAAAGAACAAGGTAGCAGGCATGTGATTCTTAGGACTGACCTGGTCTTTGAAGTCTAGCTCCATCTCTCTCTTGATAGTCTATTAATTAGGAGTGAATCCAATATAACCACAGTCCAGAGGTAAAAAATTAGGCTCCATTTTTTAAAGAAAGGAAAATTCACAGACAAATTTGAAAGCCATCATCATGCCTCAATTCAGAAACTAGAATTAGTAGGAATAATTGATCTAGAGAGAAAGGTTTGCATTTTTTCAAAAGCGGGGGGTGGGGGTGGAAGAGTAGCTTATAAACCAGCTCATGGGAAACAGGAAATCAGACTGTACCTAGAGAGCTGTAAAGTGATTCCCACCTATGTATGTGTAATTCTGTTAGAGGAAGGGGGGGGGGCGGCTGTGACCTCCCATAAATACAAAAACATGCAATTAAAGAATCACTATCTTCTGTTAGTTCATTCTCTAGGCTTTCACAGCTTTTGGAAAAAAGTCTTCCTGATAATGTCAATGTATCCATTAGATATGCAGCAATTTAGGCTTCAAAGATGTCCCTCTGGACATCAGAGTATCTAGTATATTAGAAAAAAAGAGTGGCTAAAGAAATCCAGAGGAGGGAAAGCAAGGGGCAAGGAAAAAAAGGTGGACCCCCATGGTGCCTGGCTTTCTCCCAGAGACTCTCTTTCAGGAGGAAGTTCTGGTCTCTATTCAAATGTTATAGGCTCCTGTTTTTGAAGGTATTAGAAATTCAGATGAAATTATAACCTCCTGGTATAGAAAGTTAAATACAAAAAAAGCAGTTTAACAAACTCTCTCTCTCTCTCTCTCTCTCTCTCTCTCTCTCTCTCTCTCTCTCTCTCTCTCTGGAAAACTATGCAACCTGAAAGAATAGCAGTGAATCTGCAAATTACCTCATAGCAAAGGTGAGCATGGAGAACATTATGCTGAATGAAATAAATGAATCACAAAAGGGTAAATATTGTATGAGATGTGTGGCAGTCATGTGTTTATGTTAATTTTATGATTGAAATGTAGGGGTGAAGTCTAGCCTATTAATCTGGAGATAGCCATTGAGTAGCCAATGAGGCTTCTATGTGGGCATGACTTTCTCCTGAGACTTCTGGGAAATCTCACGATATTTCCTTCATGAACATGAGAAGCTATCACCCCAGTATTTGGGAGTTAGTCTCAGAGATGATGAATCACAAAGAAGACAAGATGGCAACGTCTGAGGAGCCAGAAAAGCTGGCTTTGCCCTGATGGAGCCAGACCTCTGAAGCTGGAGAGGTCACATGGGGACCCCTTCCAGTGATGAGTTGCTTCTGCCACCACTGGATGCTGTTGATAAACCCTGAGCCCTGGGAGCACGGAGTCATGGGGAGACCCCTTCGAGCACCAGGATTCTGCACCCACTGACTTGTGACTTCGTGAGTTGGAAGGAGACTTTATAGACTGATATCGGGCATATGGTTTAATATCGGACTTATGACTTTGTACTGGACTGGATTGGGATGCTTTCTTAATGTCCTATTTCTTTTATATATAAACATTTTCCTTATATCCATATACATGTCTATGAAATTTGTTCCTGTAGTCTACCCGGACTAACACAAGATGACAATGTTAAAGCACCAAAAACATTCTTTGATAGTTAGCAGAAGTAGGGGTTGGAGAGGGTGGTTAAGTTACTAACTAGTGGATACACATTAACTTAGGTGAAGAGGAGGCCAATTGTCATGAGAAGTCAGCCAGATATGATGGAGGCAGGGGCAGGTACTGAGAGGAGTACAAGAGTCAAAGACATCAGAGATTAATACTGTTATACACAATGCTGCAATATTGGTGATCTACAAGTGGATGCTTAGCTAGGCACGTGGTCTAAATAGGTCTGAGAAGGAGAGTGAGACTAAGATAGATAGATGGCAGATAGATAGATAGATAGATAGATAGATAGATAGATAGATAGATGATAGATAGATAGATTTGACAGAGCACTTTTTCATGTGTATTAAGCTATGCCACAAATCTATCTGTGAATGTGGTAGAGTTCATAGGGGGTAAAGTTATGAAAACTTTTCAGTCATAACCAAACACAGTGAAAAAATGAATCACTGGGCCTGGGGATTCAAGACTATTGTCTCTGGGGAACCAAGGTCAGTTGATGGATCACAGTCCACAAAGACTATATTCTACTTTGATAAGTAATAGCTAGGGTCTTCAAAGCACGTACGTGATTAACTAGGGCACAACTACATTGATCATTCCCTGTCGAGGCAATAAAAGTGATGCAAATCATAGATGCATGGACATAATTTGTCCAATGGTCTAATGAATCATGTGGACACCGGTCACCATGACCCTGAGACCAGAAGAACTAGATGGTGCCCAGGTACAACTACCAACTTTATCTAAAGGTGATCATATTCAAAGGCCCTCTACAGAGTAGAAGAAAAGCACAGAACGAAACTCAAAATCATCAGAGACCAGGCTTACAAGATTGCGGTCTTTAGTCACCCCCAGGTCTGGAACTTCACTCACTGCCTGGTTCGATTTCCAGTCACACAGCACCAATTCAAAACCAAGCCCACTGCCATTGGATCTACTGCACCTCATAACAATCCTATGGGTCAGAGTGGAGCCGCTCCCAAGAGTTTACAAGACTAAATCTTTACAGGACAGAGAGCCTTATCTTTCTCCCAAGGAGCAGCTAATGCTGAAGAGTTCGACACTTACCCACTCTGCCACCAGGGGTCCTACTCAAACAACAGGCAGTTCTGTACGTTCTTTAAGAACAATCATCAACAGGTGAAGCGACATCCTCTTACAGAGGGTTTGTAGGGAGGAATGAGTCAGTCAAGGTACAATATAGTAACAATGAAATATGCAACTTTCCTCTAGTTCTCAAATGCTTCCTCCCACCCACTATCATGATCCCAATTCTAACAGACAAATCCAGCTAGACCAGGGGATAAACACTGGAGTCGGAAACATGGGGAATTTAGGATAGATGATCTCTCAGGACTGGTGGTGAGAGGGGTGATACCATGAGGGTGGAGGGATGGTGGAATAGAAAGAGGGAATCAATTTCAGGGATCTACATATAACTTCCCCGCTGGGATACGGACAACAGGGAAGTGAGTGAAGGGGCACATTGGACAGTGTGCAATACGAAAAAGTAATTACAATTTATAAATTATTAAGGGTTCATGGAGGAGGATGAGGGTGAGGAGGAGGGGGAGGGAAGGAAAATATGGGGAGCTGGGCCTAAGTGGAGGGAGGATGCTTTGTGAGTGATATTGGCAACAAGTGTGTAAATGTGGCCTGCATACAATTGATGTACATATGGATTGTGATGGGAGTTGTATGAGCCCCCAATAAAATGATTCATAAAAAAAGGAGGGGGAAAGAGGAGCTTATACCAAGGGCTCAAGTAGAATATATTTGGAAACAATTAGGATGACATGTGTACAAATATGCTTGATACAAATGATGGATTGAATATTATAAGAGCTGTAAGATCCCCCAATAAAATTATTGAAAAAAAAGAAGAAGAATAACAATAGGAATGCAAACACACCTTAACCTAATCAATCATTTAAAATCCAAATGGCATCATCTGTCCAAGGACAATGTTCCAAACTCAAGCATGTGGTCCTTCTCCAGGGACTGACTGATCCATCCTAATAACCTGTCCAAGAAGTCATTTGTCAATGCAATATGGAAAAACAGGAATGGAAATGGAAAACAGAAAGAGGAGGTGGGATAAATGATGCTACATTTTGGGGATTGCAGTCAATGACGTGAAACAAAGTGTGAATGGATCACTGGATGAAAAACTGATCTGCTCTGTAATCCTTCACTCAATTCACAATAAAAAGCCTTTTTAAAAAAAGTGATTTCAGGACTTGACTAATGTAAAATGTTGTTAGATGCTATTGAGCTGTTTCTGACTCATACTGGATCTATATAGGTGCAACAGAAAGAAGCACTGCACAATACTGCACGAACCTCACAATCTTGCAGTATTTGGGCCCACGGCTACAGCCACTGTGTCAATTCATCTTGTTGAGGATCTTTCTGGTTTTCATTGGCCCTCTACTTTATCGGGAATAATGTCTTTCTCCAAGGACCCCTCCTGATAACATGTCCAAGAAGCCTTATGTCAGTTTGCCCAATGTAATACATTGTTTGATTTCTTGACTGCTGCATCCCTGGGATGTTGATTCTGAATGCGAGTAAAATTAAATCCTTGAAAAACCTTAATTTTTACTCTGCTTATTGTAATGCTACTTGTCGGTCCAGTTGTGAGAATTTTTGTTTTCTTTATGGTGAGGTATGATTCATGTTGAAAGCTTCAGTCATTCGTGTTCATCAGTATGTGCTTCAAATCTTCCCTTTCGTCAAACAAGATTGTGAACTCTGCAAGTCACAGGTGGTTAATGAGTTTTCCTGGAATCCTAATGTAGGGTTCTTCTTCACATGGTCCAGCTCCTATGATTATGTGTTCAGTATACAGATTGAACAATGCACCCCTTTCCCGATTTTAAACCACACGGTACCCCTTTATTCTCTTCTAATGACTCCTAGTGGTCTATGTACAAGTTCCACCCAAGCACAATTAAATGTTTTGGAATTCTCTCTCTTGGCAATGTTATCCATAATTTGCTACATCTATACAGTATTTGCCTTTGTAGACTCAATAAAACACAAGTAAATACTTTACTGGTATTTTTGCTTTCAGCCCAGAGCCATCTGATATTTAGCAATGATACCCTACATTCCATATCCTCTTCTGAATACTGCTTGAATTGCTGACTCATCTGTCAATGGCTCAAGTGGTTATGAAGGGGGCTACAATCTGAAAGGTCAGCAGTTTGAAACAACCAGCTGCTCTGAGGGAGTAAGATGATACAGGGGTTGTTTTATCCTATCTTATAGAGTCACTATGAGTCAGTATCTATTGGATGGAAGTTAGTTTGAATTTCCACATTCTTATAGGTTACTTTGCTTTAGAATGGAAACACAAACATAGATTTCTTCCAGTTATTCAGTCAGCTGTCTTCCAAACTTCTTGACAAACACAAGTGAGCACTTATAACATCTATTTGTTGAAACATTTCAGTTGATATTATGTAAGTTCCTGGAGCCGTGTGTGTGTGTGTGTGTGTGTGTGTGTGTGTGTGTGCTTTGCCAATGGCTTCACTGCACCTTGGGCTTTATCCTTGATTTAGTGATTGTTGATCATATAGAAACAAATGAGATCTGCCATTGGAAAAATATCCCACTGATAGCAACAACTCCGAGGATAAACATGGCAGGTTTTTTGCATGACATTGATTTTGCGAGACTAATTAGTCATTGGAAATACAGTTTTCAACAACATTAAAAAAAAAACCAAAAACACCAGGGGCTGAGCCCCGGGGGCGTAAGTGGTTGAGTGGCTTGGTGGTTCAAATCCAGCAGCGGCTCTCAGGAGCAGCGCTGGGTAGCAACCACGACCACCAGAGGGCAGTGATGCTCCCCCCCAAAAAACCCCACCAACTATACAAGTGGACCTTGCTTGATGAAAAACACAAAAATCAACTATACCTGTGAAAAGAGATAACTAGCTGAGCCACGGTGGTATAGTGGCTGAGTGTGGGACTGTGGTTCACTGGGTTGGCAGTTCAAATCCAGCAGCAGGTCTCCAGGAGCAAGGCTGAGTCTCCTACTCCCACCAGAGGGCAGTGACGTCCCCCCCCCACCCAAAAAAAAGAATGAAAAGAGGCAACCAAGAAGCCCAATATTAGAAGTCCAGTCAGAACAAGACTAGGGACTGACTATAGAACACACCATTAATAGCTCATGTGCAAGTTGACGACAATTAAAACAAATCTGTCTGTCATGAATTTAGAAATCACCTGAAGTATAGTTTTCACAGTTGTCAACACTAACACCTGAAGAAGACCAGATGAGTTGTAGATTGACATCGAGAACATTGTACATGAAGAAAGCAGAAGGTCATTGCTTTGACTTGTTTTTGTGATTATTGCCTCTGTTGTCTATCTAGATAAGATAGGCGGGATAAACAACCCAGAGGAGAAAACAATGGGACTGACATCCAGGGGGACACAAGAGAGAGGGAAGTTGGGGGAAAGGAAGTGGGTGTCAACAAACCTAGGGACAAGGGAACAACAAATCAATGGCAAGAAGGTGTAGGATGCCTGGCAGAGCTTGATCAAGGGCAACATAACCAAGAGGAATTACTAGAACTCAAATGAAGGCTGAACATGATAGTGGAATGTGAGAAAAGTAAAGGGAAATAAAAGAAAGAACTATGAAGCAAATGAGCATTTATAGAGATCTAAGTACAGGCTTGTACATATGTAAATATATTTATATATATTTATATATAGTGATAGGGAAATAGATGTACACATATTTATATGTTAAGAATTAAGGTAGCAGACAGACATGGGCCTCTACTCAAGTATTCCCTCAACACAAGAACACCTTGTTCTAATAACCTGGTTATTAGAGCGATAAAATGGATGCATAAGCAAATGTGGTGAAGAAAGCTGATGGTGTCCGGCTACCAAAAGATATATAGTATCTGGGGTCTTAAAGGCTTGAATAGAAACAAGAGGCCATCTGGGTGAGAAGCAACAAAGTCCACATGGAAGAAGCATACCATCGGCCTAGGTGTTGCTGGGCTCAGGTAACAGCCACTAAGACCAAGAACAAAAAAAATCACATCATTGTGATTCAGAGGGAGTGCAGAGTGGAGACCCAAAGCCCATCTGTAGACAATTGGGCATCTCCTTACAAAAGGGTCACGAGGAAGAGATAAACCAGTCAGAATGCAGTATAGCATTGATGAAACATACAACTTTCCTCGAGTTCTTTAATGCTCTCCTCCCACCCCACTATTATGATCATAATTCTACCTTACAAATAAGGCTAGACCAGAGCATGTACACTGATACAGATAAGAGCTGGAAACACAGGGAATTCATGACAGATAAACCCCTCAGGACCAATAATGAGAGTAGCAATACCAAGAGGGGAAGAGAAAGGTAGGAGGAGAGAGGGCGAAACAACCACAATGATCAACATATAACCCCCTGGGGGGATGGACAACAGAACAGAGGGTAAAAGGAGGCATTGGTGACTGTAAGACATGAAAAAATAGTAGTAATTTATAAATTATCAAGGGTTGATGAAGGAGCGAGGGCTGGGCTGGAAAGGGGGGAGAAGGGAGGGAGCTAAGGAATCAAATAGAAAATGTTTTGAAGATGATGGCAACAAATGTGAAAATGTGCCTAACACATGGAAGTATGTATGATTTTGATAAGAGCTATATGAGTTCCCAATAAAATTATTTTAAAAAACAAGGACTAGAAATAAAGAAAAGGCCAAAGTGGAAGTCAGAAGAAACTATGAAATTTGATCATGAATGTAGAGTAACTAAAACAATGGAAGAAATGATTAAGTAAAAAAGCAAAACAGCAATTTTCAGAGTGGCTTGAGGAAGCAAAATAAAGCATTGTAATGAAATGTGCAAAGAGCTGGAAGTTAGAAAACCAAAGAGGGAGCAGAACATGCCTGGTATTTCTCAAATTTGGCAAACTAAAGAAAACTCTCAAGCCTTGAATAGAAATATTGAAGGGGTCTATGGTCAAGATATTGAAGGCCACATGAAGCATCAAAAGCAGATGAAAGAAATGCAGGTCCCACTGCCCAGATAATTGACTGATTGATGTCCAATGTAAAATAGAACATGGCCTTACGATACCGCAGGCCACCCTGCATGGCAGAGTCACAGAAAAAGATAAGAGGCTGAGCAGAGGGACAGCCTAGATTTATGCTAAAATGAAGGACTGGCAGTTCAAACCAACTCTTCCTACTTTTGAAGCCTTGAGAAAATTACTTTTCTAAGACAACCTCAGAATTGGTTTTATTTTTATAAAGGTGGGATATTACAAATTTCCTCAAAAGGTGATGGGAGTTTAATGAAAAATGTAAGGACTCAATAAATGTCAGCTATTATTAATGCATGGCAGAGGCTAAAACATGAAATTGGCCTTCAGGAATGAAAACAGAACGTGTTCACTTTCTGCATCACACTATGTGCTTCGTGAGAAATGGTCTTGAACACTATGCAGAGAACATATGGGGAGCCCATTGCACTTTCTCCCCCTCCTGCAATCGCTGTCCCATCACTCTCAGGTCAAGGAGCTAAGCACAGAGTTGCTGCCATCCAAACACCAGCAGTGTTTCAGATATGCTCAGTGCTAGGGAGGAGTGATAGCAAGGGCTTTGCATGGTGCCTTAACTCTCATCTACGTTTTCTGGAGAAACAAAACCAGTCAGATTCAGAGATGTATAAGAAAGAGCTATCTGTCAAGAAAGAAAGGTATATCAAGGAAGTGGCCCAGCCCAGTCCAACTCAAGTCTGGAGACTCCTAAGATGTGGATCCAAGCAAGAAGGAGGGATTAAAAGGGTGAGAAAGAGACCCGTTCTCCAGTGCCTCTTATAAAAAGAAGGGGAGGCATCACCAGGCTGTGACCTGGTTGGGAGGTTAGACTCCATCCACATATTGTTACAGGTGTAGCCAGGTTGGCATAAAACCTAACAATCATACCATCTTTCTAAGACTACTTATTTTTCTCTCTTTTTGCAAAACATCATCAAAAACAACAAAACTTTATTGAGACTTTTTTTTTTGCCCTGGTGGGAGTAGGAAACCCAGGCTTGCTCCTGGAGAGCTGCTGTTGCATTTGAACCATCAACCCTATGGGCCACAGTCCCGCACACAACCACTGTGCCACCTGGGCTCCGCAATGAAACTATTTTTTAAAAATCATTTTATTAGGGGCTTATACAACTCTTAGCACAATCCAAACATACATCCACTGCATGTCAAGCACATCTGTACATTTGTTGCCCTCATCTTTCTCAAAACATTTTCTTTCTACTTGAGCCCTCTGTATCAGGTCCTTATTTATTCCCTCCCTCCTTACCACTCTCCCTCATGAACCCTTGATAATTTATAAATTATTATTTTTCCATATCTTACAATATCCGACATCTGCCTCCACTCACTTTTCTGTTGTCTGTGCCCCAGAAAAGAGGTCATAAGTAGATCCCTGTAATCAGTTCCCCTTTTCTACCCAACTTTCCTTTCCCCCTCCTGGTATCACCACTTTCACCACAGGTTCTGAAGGGATTATCTGTCCTGGATTCCCTATGCTTTTGGTTCCTATTAGTACCAGTGTACATCCCCTGGTCTAGCTGGATTTATAAGGTGGCATTGGGATCATGATAGTGGGGGTGAGGAAGCATTGAAGAACAAGAAGAAAGTTGTATGTTTCCTCATTGTTACATTGCACCCTGACTGGCTTGTCTCCTCCCTGTGGGGTCTTCTGTGAGGGAGATGTCCCGTTACATACAGATGAGCTTTGGGTCCCCAATCTATATTTCCCCTCATTTACAATGATGTAATTTTTAGTTCTTTGATGCCTGATACCTGATCCTTTCGACACCTCGTGGTCACACAGGCTGGTGTGCGTCTTCCATGTGGGCTTTGTTGCTTCTGAGCTAGATGGCTGCCTGTTTACCTTCATGCCTTTAAGACTTGATGCTATATTTTTGATAGCTAGGCACCATCAGTTTTCTTCACCATGTTTGCTGATGCACACATTTATCTTCAGTGATCATGTTGGGAAGGTGAGTATCATGGAATGCCAATTTAATGGGACAAAGTGTTCTTGCATTGAGGGAGTACTTGAGTGGAGACCCAATGCCCATCTGCTACCTTAATACTAATCCTATAAATATATGCAGGTAAATCTACTTCTCCATATATCCTATGTAAGCATCTGTATTTAGACCTCTATAAATGCCCTTTGCCTCTTATTTCTTTCCTCTATTTCCTTTTACTTTCCTCTTGTCCCACTATCATGCTCAGCCTTCATTTGGGTTTCAGTAATTTCTCTCAGTTACATTACCCTTGATCAATCCCAACCAGGCCTCTCACATTCTCCTTGCCACTTATTTTGAGCCACTTGTTGTTTCCATCCCCCTGGGTTGGTCAATGCTACCTCCTTTCTCCCACCTCTCCCTTTCCCATATTCCCCCAGAACCACTGGTTCCATCATTTTCTCCTCCAGACTATTCATCCAACCTATCTTATTTAGATAGACCTGCAGAGATAATAATACGCACCTGAAAAACAAAACATATCAAGATGAAGTGACAAAAGAAAACAAAATGACAACAACAAAATACCCAATGTCCAGAAAAAATATATAAATAATAAAAAAATAATAATAAAGCAAAACCTGTAAATAGTTCAAGATTTGTGTGTTGATCTCTACGAGTGTCCTCCAGTCAAATCTGATGGGGTGACACGCCCTGGTCCTAAAGTCTATCCTTGGCACTCCCTTGGAAACTCTCTTCTCTGCTCTCTCTGCAGCATGTCTTAGTATTTTGCCTAAGGTGGGGTCAGGCTGGGTGCAATCCTGACCCTGTGTCTCCAGTGTTGTCCCTTGTAGGGCCTTGGGTCAGTGAGGGACATAGTGTCTCATAGTGGGGTCAACCGTATGGTCCTCTCTGTGCACTGGCTGTTCTGAGCGGGGCTATTGTCCTCAAGGCTTGGTGAACCAGGATGTGCTACACCCTCTCTTCCTCCCTCTTCGTTTGCTCCTGTGTGCTCTGATCAGACATGTCCCTCTCCCTGAGCTGCAGTTTTAGTGCTGTCCTCTAGAGCACATTCTTCTGGGGGGAGGGGCACACAATGATTCTTCTAAGGTCTTCCTTATTCACTGTCCAATTTTTAAATGCATGAGAATAGCATGGCTTGCATTGGGCGCACTAAGTTCTCAAAGTAACAGGGGGTAGATAAAAGGAAATTGATGTCCAGAAGTTCAAGAAGAAAGAAAATGTTTTGAAACTGTCTGTGGTAGCAATTGTACAATATTGCTTGATGTGATTGATGGAATGTTATATGCAAGAGCTCACAATAAAATGATTTTAAAATAAATAAGTAAATAAATACAGCACTCTTGTGAGGATTTACCTAATGCAACATGTTTTTCGATGTCTTGACTGGGCATCGCAGCCCTGGTGGGGGCAGAAAGCCCAGGCTTGCTCCTGGAGAGCTGCTGCTGGCGATTCCTGCTTTTATGAGCATTGACTGTGGACAAAATCCTCGGGAGTTTCAATGCTTTCTCCATTTATCACGATGGTGCCTACTGGTCTCATTGGGAGGACTTTGGTTTCTTTACATTGACTTGTCACTCTGGAGTGACAGTGAAGGCTGCAATTGTTGGTCTTCATCAGCAGGTGCTTCACATGCTCCTCACTTTCAGCAAGCAAGGTTGTATCATCTGCATAACACAAGTTATCAATAAACCATCATCCAGTCCTGCTGCTGCATTCTTCTTCATAAAATCAAATTTCTCTGAATATTTTCTAGATACAAATTGAGTAAGTATGATGAGAGGATACAGTATCCTGATCTTAAAATCTTTCCTGATTTTAAACCATGTAGCAATTTGTTATTATCCACATAGTTGAATGTCTTGTCATAGTCAATAAAACACAACCAGTAAGCATTCGGGTACAGTCGGTAAAACTCAAGTAAATATCTTTCTGTTAGTCTCTGCTTTCGGCCAAAATCTATGATATCAGAAATGATGTCCTTTGTTCTGTGCCCGCTTCTGAATCCAGGCCGAATCTCTAGCATCTCCCTGTCAGTATATTGCTACAACAACTGTTTGATGACTCTAAGCGAAATTTTACTTGTACATATCATTAATGATATTGTTCTATAATGTGTGCAGTTTGTTGAGCCATCTTTCTTTGGAAGAGGTACAAATTTGGCTGTCTTCCAGTCAGTTAGCCAAATAGTTGTCTTCCAAATTTCCTAGCATCGATGAGTGAGTCTTCCAGTGATTCATCGGCTTGATGAAACATTTCTATTGGTATTCTATCAATTCCTGGTGACTTGCTTTTGGCTAATTCTCTCAATGCAGATTGAATTTCTTCATTCAGTACCATTGGTTCTTGTTCATCTGATATTTTTCACATTTATCTCAGAGGACCCAGCCTCGTGCTGATCCTTATACTTGAGTTTGAAAACTCAACAATCACTGAGTTACCAGATGCTCAGCCTGTGCTAAGTCCGGGCCCCTTCTGTTTCAGGGAACAGAAACATACACGTCGGTGGAAAGATAACCAACCATGCTGAAGAATAGAAGCCTAAAGGGAAGACCAATAGAAGGAGAAGACCTCTCATAGTAGGGTGGAAATTTACAGGAGAGATTTTTGGGGGGGGTGGGGTGGGTGGGGCAGGAATGTTGGGACAGGCAGAGAGGATGAAATACAAAATCCCAGAGCAGCTTAAAGAGAGACTGAGAACTGGGATGTACAGATGGAATGTAGCACAATATATCCATTCAGCTGTGAATGTGGGAATGAGGCTCGACAGGAGAATTAATGTTAGGAAGTTAAGATTAAGTCACTCACAGTGGACACATTATGATTTCATTTTTACTTTATTAAATGCATTACATAAGTGATCCTATTTAATCCTTGCAAGGACTATGCTAAGCTGATATTACAGGCATTTGGTATTGAGGAAACACACTTAGAGACACATTTGTATTATTTCCACATTTAATCCTTAATTTAATTCTGAGAAATGGGGAGGGCTGGCATTATCTCCATTTCAGAAAATAAATTAAGGCTCAGAGAATCCAAGTGATCTATCGAAGAGGCTCTCCGTTGTCAAAAACCATCACGCCCATTTTCTAAGTGTTAATATAATGCCATCTTTATCATATTCTTGAAATAAGATTCATTAAAATATATAATATCTCATAATTGACACAACCCAAACTCTTCCCCAAAAATGGCTCCGAAGGGATCAGATGCCTCAGTGGGAAACTCATCCAAAGTCAGAAGTGGCACCAGGTCTCAAACCGGGGTCTTCTGACTTTCAAATCAAGGCTAGTCTTCGTCTTAGGCAAGGCAGCATGCAGGCAAAGTGGAGAGGCACAGACAAAGGGTTCCAATGGGGAAGCCTGAGCATCAGCTTGGTCCAGCTTTCCTTTCTTCTCTGTCGACCAGTGGCCACCAGTCTTTACTTCAAACTCATTCACGGCCTCAATTCTTCCATCTTTAAAACTCATCGTGCTAAAATGGAGACAAAGCTTTCATCTCCCACTCTGTTGCAAAGGTTCCATATCCCAGTTCTAAACAATAACAACAAAACTATAGCAACTCGAGAAGGACCACTTATATGCTTCATCCCTCACTGCCATAGCGTCAATTCTGACTCACAACAACCCTGTAGGACCAAGTAGAACTGTCCCCCGTGGGGTTTCCAGGATGCCACATCGTTATGGAAGCAGACAGCCTCATCTGTCGTCTGCAGAGCAGCGGATGTGTTCAAACCACTGACCTTGTGGTTGGTTAGCAGTTCAGTGCATAGCCCACTGGGCCAGCAGGGGTCCTCTTCAGAGCAAACTGAAACTCAGATATGGAACAACAAAAATACATTAAGTAACAAAGACTTAAAAGGAGAGGTGGAAACAGGAAACAGCAGAAATGGGATAATTGATGACACTTGAAGGCATTGCAATAGATAAACTGAAACAAAATGTATCTGAATTGTTGACCCTCAAACTGGTGATATGCTCTGCAAACCTTCACCTAATTTACAATACAAAGTTAAGAGAGAGAGAGAGAGAGAGAGAGAGACTTGTTTTTAAAGTCCGTGCATGGTTCTGGAGCAGATTTGTCTTCCTCTTGGTCTAACGCCTGACAGGACTAACAGCTTTGATCAACCTGGCCAACCAAAACAAAAAAGACATCCAGCGCGCACAGCCCGGGGCAGCTTTCAGAGGCTCTGGACTGACAGATGTGATGCACAGAGTCTCTAGAAGAAAAGCCAAACATCATTTTCAGTCTTGAGGTTTAATTCTGGTGCGTGAACACCGTGCTGGCATGCTTGCAAACTTTCCACCTGACCAAATTAAAGAGCCGACTGCATTTCTCTCAGCTAGTGTTCTGCTAACAGACAGTGGATGGTAAGACAGAGCTACCACAGAGAAACTATTTGTCTCTAACTGGTGACCTTGAGTTCGACCTACCCAGAATCATTCATTCTTCAAAAGTTTCCTAAGCATCAGCATTAGCCCAAGCACTGGAGGAAGCACTGGGGGCAACTTAAAGATCTCTAAGACAGTCTTGGTTCCAAGAGGACCCCTCATCTGGTGAAGAAGACAGCAGGCCCTTGAGCAGTTTGAGGAAAGTCCAGAGTGTGCCCTGTGGTAACCAAACCCAGGAAGTTAAGACCTAAAAAGACGATGACAGCCCTCAGGATCATCCCCATGCATAGTGCATAGCAGGTTTCTGAGATTGCAGCTCTTCACTGGAACAACAGCCCTGACTCTGTCGCTCTGAGCAGATGGTGGGTTTGAACTGCCAACACGGTTAACAGCGCAAGGCCTAAAGCACAGTACCACAGAGTATGTAAAAATAAAATTTACGAGATGAAAAGAATTAACCAGTAACAGCTTTTGAAAAAATGAACAGACAAATCTCTCTCAAGTAACTATTGGTAGAGCAAACACCCCCAGCTGCGAATCAGGGTGTGTGTGCACCAGAAGTGACCTACAATGGAAACAAACAAAAATCAGTCACTGGAAAAAACCCTACCATGAGTAAACATCAACTTAAAAACAACCTGTGTTTTGCTATTTGTTTGTACTGGCTTACAGATTTCCCTCAAATGGATGAACTGGGTCAAAGGAAGAGAAACTTGATGTCTCAAAAGTCAGTTGAAAAACCAACAACCAAAACGCCAAATAAAGAAAAGTGCCATGTGCAGAAGGGAGTTAAAAAAAAAAAATCCCTAGCAAGCGACAGCAAGGTGTGGTGAAGGAGTCAGGGAAAAACTGCATCTGGGGTCTTAAAGGCTTGGCTCGACACAAGCAACTAAGTGAGGAGTCAGCTACATGCACACAGATGAAGCACTCTGACCAGTACAAGCCAAGAATTGCCAATGACGAGATCCAAACCCAGAACAGGGAACAATATGAGGGCCTAGTTCTAAACACTAGGTTTGTGGAATGATTTCGGTGATAGTGATAGCCCCAAATCCATTGAGAGGGCCCCTACATGAATTGAGTCCCTAGTGAATCCCCAGTGTTCTAGAGTAGGAAGGTGACCAGCCCTGATATCAGACAAAGGGCGTGGCTGAGCCCCGGTGGCGTAGTGGTTGTGCGTGGGACTGCAGCCCACTGGGATGGAGGTTCAATTCCAGCAGCGGCTCCACAGGAGCAAAGGCTGGGCCTCCTACTCCCACCACCAGAGGGCAGTGATGCCCCAAAGAACAAAAACAAAAAATTATCAAAGGGCATTGTACAGCAGCTGTAGTTAAGCTGGAATGTAACACATTGTCATTTGCTCTCTTTTTGGGTCCAATATGCATTTATTTTTATCTTTCAAAAATCTCTTTTTTGATTGAATCTTTCTCTGTCTTCTATGGTCATGGGTGCTAAATTATCTTTAATTTTTAGTCCGTGTTTTGTTTGTTTATCTATATATGGAAAGCAGAATAGGTGGATTTATGAAGACTATAGCTGTACTAATTGCCTGGGGGCGTGGGGGGGGGAAGGGGGAGGAAATGGGGAACCAATAACAATGAGTACAAGAAGAAAGAACACCACAAAGTTGGATGCAGTGGCAACTGCACAACCTTCGCGATATGATCGAACTATGGAATTGTAATTATGACTCTACTATTTATAGCTCTATTTTTTTAAACTACCGCCAAGCCTACTACCTTAGACAACCACTAACATGCGTCCTTTGACTGTTTTATTGGTGTTGTTAGGGGCACTGGAGTCATTTCCAACTCATAGCGGAACAGAAGGAAACACTGCCCAGTCCTGTGCCAGCCTCAAAATGATTCCTATGTTTGAGCCCAGTGCTTCAGCTGCTACCGTGTCAATCCATCTTGTGGACGATCGTCCTCTGTTTGCTACTCCATGACTTGACCAGCCATGAGCGTCTGCTCCAGGGCAGGTCTCTCTTGACAACATGCCCACAGGATGTGAGAGGGAGTCTCACCACGCTCACTTCTAAGGAGTATTCCAGCTCTACCTTTTCTAAGATGGCTTTGCTTGCTCTTCTGGCAATCTACGATGCTTCAATACTTGTCCCCAAGTCCACAATTCACACACACCAATTCTTCTACGGTCTCACTTTTTCATCGTCCAGTTTTCTCGTGTGTGTAAAGTGAATGAAAAATACCATGGCTTGGGTCAGGTGCATCTTACTCCTCAAAGTGACATCTTTGCTACTCAACACGTTAAAGAGGACTTGTGCAGCAGATTTATTTGTCCAATGAAGCTCTTAACTTCAAAAAATATATATACACAGTTGTTCAACTGATACTTACTCATGGTGAGTGCACAGGGCTTTTGTCAATGACCCGTTTTGTTTGTTTGTTTCAATGGGAGAGTGTTTGGCCCTGCTGATAGACACAAACTCTGGTTCTTAGTAGAGGATGCTAAGCATTTGCTCCATAAGGGTTAACTGACGATCTCAGTAAAATGAAATCCTTGACAACTTCAATAGTTTCTGCATTTATCCTGATGTTGTCTACTTGTCCATTTGTGAGGACTTGGGTTTTCTGTACGTTGAGTTACAAAACGTAAGTGAGATGGTCCAAAAGTCCAAAAGCACCCAAAGTAAATGAGTTCAATCAAAACAAGTGCATAGTATACTAGAGAAACAAATTCATAAACAGGCATATGTACATAAGAGAGAAGTTTCTATGCAAAAGGAAGGGAACATTGAGAAAGCATCCCAACCCAATTCAGTCCAAACCCACAAGTCTGATATTAGCCCATATGCCTGATACCACTCTATAAAGTCTTCTTCAGATTCATGAGGCACATGCAAAGACACCAGGACAATCACAGGCCAGTGGGTGCAGGGTCTTGTGTATCCAGCGGTGGCAGAAGCATCTCAGCACTGGCAGGGCCTCTCTGTGGCTTCTCAAGCATCTCAGCATTGGCAGGAGTCTCTGCATGGCTTTTCCGGCTTCAGAGGTCTGGTTCCATCAGGGTAAGCCCATGTGGCTTCTCCTCGGGGGTTTCTCACAGGGAGTCCGCCTTGTGTCCCGTCAGTAGAGGTCTCCAAGAAACTGAGTTGTAAGTCTCTCACCTCCAAGGGGGAAATATGACTAGACTTCCCAGAAATCCCAGAAGCCATGCCACAAAGAGATCCATAGGCTATCTCCAGATTGACAGGCTAGACTCCACCCCTATACTCATAATCTTCAAATAGACACAAAATACACAACTACCACAAGTCATTGTCTGTATTAAATGAATCAGCAAAATGTAAAAATAAACTCCTTCTGCATTTGAAAAGAGTTCATACTATTTAGGGTACTGTGTTGAGTGCTAAAGATGCATCTAAGATAAGGAGGACATGCCTGTGGGGGATTTCACACTAAGAATATGATATTTTCATATTTAAAGACTCTCGATAGTCATCCTTGGCACCTACAGAGGCACAAATCAGACCCTGACTCTTTCAAAGCGAAAGCAGAGCTTGGAATCTCTGAAAGTGTTTGGAGAATGTTTATTCTTTCATCTAGGAGAGGGTTTCAAATTTTAAAAAAGTCTCTTTCACTCAAGCTGCATACTTTCTGAACGGGAATCTTGTACAGATTTGTTTAAATAACACTCTGATCCTGACCACTGCATCTAGGGAAGTTCTAGATTCTTGTCCTTCTTCCTTTCTCTCACAGTAACTTAACTATCAACTCTACGAAAATTCAAAACCTCTTACTCATCTGTGAACCATGAAAAGAAGATGATTATGCAATTTAGGAGCCAAACAAGTCATTTTTCCTGAATGAGTTCATGCATATGCTGATTTACAACTATCTCATTTTTTTTCTTGATGGAATATAAAAGATCACTGTAGCTTAATAGTATTTCATACTGTGAAATCATTCACAGCAGAGCTAGACTGCTGAGATCTAAGAGAAAGTGCCACATATGACCAAAGACTAAATTATCCACCAAATCAACTCTTTTGAAAATGAGACACAGTTTTCAATGGCACAAGAGCATATCAGAATAAGGAAAAGGCCTAGCAGGGGGGTTAGCTAGACTAATTTAACGCAGGAGATTTAAAGTAGCAGAAATTCCTTAGGGGTTTCATTCACAGGAATTTATTTAAAAAAATCAACAAATACTTGTTAGGTACCTACTATGTGTCAGTCACCAGGCTGGGTGACTGCATTCCATTCAACCTCTGCATTCCTTTCAGGACCTTAGTGTCTACCATGACATTCAAATAAGATGCCAGAAATGCTGTTGTTGAAGATGCCAAAGGTTCTATGAGGGCAATAGGACTATGAGATGGTCTGAAAGAATCCAAGGAGACATGCTGCAGAAGCACAGATTTAGGGCATATACAAAGGGTTATACAAAGAAGGCAGAGGTTCAGTCAGTGTTCGTTGGAACCACAGTCACAAGAGCACAGAGCTCATCTATGCTCTATGCAACATCAGAGAGCTCACCTGCCTGTCTAAGTAAAACCTTTGGGTCCTGGATTTAAGAAGATTCAAACTAGACTCTGACTTTGCCACTTGTTAATCATCTCTAGCCTCAATTTCCTCATCTATAAGTGACAAAATGTGATAAGTACGGAAAAACTAAACAAAATAGGCGCATCAAAATATATCATTTTTTAAGTATAAAGAACAGCATCGCAAGAAAGGAAGTGAGAGAAGTACTTGATTCCTTGGTCTCAACTTTCAGCCTATAAGCATATCCAATAAACTATAATGCCTCGGACCCTTACATTAATGATACCGTCTCTTTTCAGCTGTGAATAATGATGCATTTGTTAGGTGTCATCAAGTTGGCTCTGACCCATAAAAACCCTCCTCACAACAGAACAAAATGCTGCACAGCCCGGAGCCACCCTCACAATTGTTCCCATGCCCTAGCCCATCGATGCGGTCACTGTGTCACTCCCATCTCGTCCAGCACCACCTTTTTTTTGCTGCCCCTCCACTTTACCAAACACGGCGTCCTTCCCCAGGGACTGGTCTCGTCTCAAATTATGTCCAACGTATGTAAGGTGAAGTCTTGCCATCCTGGCCTCCAAGGAGGACTCTGGCGTTACTTCTTCCAAAACAGATTGGGTTGTCTTATTAGCAGTCCATGGTATTTTTAATATTCCTGCACACCACAATTCAACTGCATCAATTTCCTCTATGATCTTCCTTTTCCAGTGTCCAACTTGCACATGCATATGATGCAACAGAAAATACCATGGCTTGGGTCAGGCGCATCTTAGTCCTCAAAGTAATACCCTTGCTCTTTAATACTCTAAAGAAGTCTTGAGCAACAGACTGCTGGTTAAATAAGCACTGACTGGATCCCAGCAAGACACAACCCCCAACTTCAACCTCTTCCCTGAAAATCATGCTGTTACCTATTGGTCCAGTTGTGGAGATTTTGGTCTTCATTACATTGAGTTGTAATCCACACGAAGGGCTGTAAACCTTGATCTTCATCAACAAGTGCTTCGATTTCTCCTCATTTTCAGCAAACAAGGTTTGTGTCATCTGCATACTGTGGGTTGTACATAAGCCATGCTGCATTCTTCTTCATTTAATCCATCTTCTCTGATGATTTGCTCAGCATAGATTGAACAAGTACAGTGAGAGGAGACAACCCTGAGGCACACCTTTCCTGATTTTGAACCCTAAGGTATTCCCTCGTTCTCTTTGTTCAACTGCCTCTTGATCCATGCACAAGTTCCACATGAGCACAATGACGTGTTCTGGAATTCCCATTCTTCTCAAGGTTATCACAGTTTATTATGGTCCACACAGTTGAATGTCTTGGCATAGGCAATAAAAGTAACCAGGCATCTATTGGTATTCTCTACTTTGAGCCAAGATGCATTTGGCATCAGCAATGATATCCCTCGTTCCACGTCCTCTTCTGAATCTGGCCTGAACTTCAGGCAGTGCAATGTCAATGTACTGCTGCAACCATTGTTGGATGGCCTTAGACAAAAATCTACCTGTGTGCACGATCAATGACATTGCTCGAGCATTTTGCTGGGTCGCTGTTCTTAAGAATAAGCACAAATATAGATCTCATGAAGTCAGTTGGCCAGCTAACTGTTTTCCAAATTTCCTGACATAAACGAATGAGTACTTCCAGTGCTTCTTCAGCATTTCAATGAGTATTCCATCAATTCCTGGAACCTCGGTTTTGGCTTATGCATTCAGTGCAGTTTGAACTTCTATCTTTAACACCATTGTTTCTTGCTCATCGGTTACTTCCTGAAATGGTAGAATGTTGATTCATTCTCTTTGGTACAGTGACTCTGTATTATTTTCATCTTCTCTTGATGCTTCTTGTATAATTCAATATTTTTCCTATAGAAGCTTTAAAATTGCAACTCAAAGCCTGAATTTTTTCTGAAGTGCTTTTGGTTTCTGATATGCTGAGAATGTTCTTCCCTTTTGGTTTTCTAATTCTAGTTCCTTGTGCATTTTATTATACTATGCATATATTATAATATAAAATATGCTATAATATACAATATAAAAATTGGAGCTGCCCTTTGAAATTTTCTCAACTCCTTGACCTACTTTACAATTAAGAAGAGCAAGTTTCAGAGTCTCTTCTTACATCCACTCTGATCTTTCCTTTCTTTCCTGACTTCTTTAATGACCTTTTACTTTCTTCAAGAATGATCTTCTTGATGTTCTCCCATGGCTCATCAGGCCTTCAAGTCAGTAGTGTTCAATACATCAACTCTAATTCTCGAGGTGTTCTTAACATTCTGGCAGAATAGACTCAAGGCTGTATTTTGGTTCTTGTAAACTCATTATCTCTTTCTTCAGGAATAATTTATCCTGAATTTACCTATGGACAATTGGTGGTCTGTTGCACAGTTGGCCACTGGTCTTGGGTGTAGCAGATGATATTGAGTTTCTCCATCATGTCTTCCCAAAAGATTTCTGTGTATTGCATCTGGGGAGGTCAGCATATATAGTCAGTCATCTTTTGTGCTGTTGAAATAGTGTATCTGCTATGAACATGTTGTTGGTTTTGCAAAATTCTATCATGTGATCTCAACCTTCATTTCTATCCCCAAGTTCTGACTTTTTCTTTACTAATCCTTCCTTTTTGTTTCCAACTTTGCATTTCAATCTCCAGTAACTATCAATGCATCTTTGATTGATTGCCTGAAGTCATTGGTAGAATTTTTAATTTCTTCATAACTAGCTTTTATGGTTGGTGCATAAATTTGAATAATAGTTGTATTGCTTAAATTTTCTTGAAAGCAGATAGATATAATTTGATCACAAATAGCATTGTATTTTGTAATAGATTTAGTAATATCCTTTCTGACAGCAGATGCCCTGCCATTCCTCTTGGTTGTTTTATTCCCAGTATAATAAATCATAAGACTTTCCAATTCAAAATAGCCAATACCAGTCCATATCAGCTCACTGATGCCTAGGTTATCAATTTTCATGTGTTTCATTTCATTTTTGACTACTTCCAATTTTCCTAAATTTATACTTTGCAGCTTCCAAGTTCTAATCATTAGATTTTTGTAGTTGTTTCTCTTTAACTTGAGTCATGCCCCATCAACAAACGAAGATTCTGAAAGCTCCACTTCCACTTCACATCTCCATGGTTGACACTCCTCAAGGAACACTTAAGCAACCCTTCAGTCACATTTCAAGTGTCCCATCCTCCAGCACTATCTCATGCAACGTTCTGTTTCCTTTGTCTAGGCTTTCAGTATCTGACAGTGCTTCAAAGGTTCTCAATGGCTTCTTCCTCTGAAGTGGAAAGCCGAGTCCTTCATTGTCTGTTCTTAGTCTGGAAGCACTGCTGAAACCAGGCACTTCGAAAAACCCTGCTGGCAACTGAAATACCAGTGACATAGCTCCAGCATCACAGCCACACACAAACCACCACAGTATGACAAACTGGAAGCCAAGCGGTGACAGACAAGTGTGCATAGCAGACACAAAATCATGAAATAATTAACTGCCTGGTCCTATAGCTATCCTCACATACATTGATCCCATTGTTGTAGCCACTGCGTCAATGTTTTTCGTTGAAGGTATTCTTCTTTTCCATTGACAATCTACTTCATGCATGGGCCCTTCCTGATAACATGCCCAAAGTGTATTAGACAAAGCCTTGCCATCTTTCCATCTCAGGAGCACTCTGGCTGCACTTCTTCTGCGGTAGATTTGTTTATTCTTCTGATAGTCTGCAGTCAATATTCCTCATCAATCCCATCATTCAAATGCATCAGTTCTTTTTTTGGTCTTCCTTATTCATTTTCCAGTTTTCACGTGCTTATGAGGCAACTGAAAATACCTTGGCTTGATTCAAACGTACCTTGGTTTGAGTAAAAAAAAATGCACGTTGGTCCTCAAAATTGCATTTTGCTTTTTAACACTTCAAAGAGATCTTTAGAAAATATGCCCAAGGCAATGTGTCATTGTCTTCTTAGATGCTTCCATAGACATTGACTGTGGACCCAAATAATATGGAATCCTTGTCCTTGGCAAATTCAATACATTCTCCATTTACCAGGATGTTATTTATTGGTCCAGTTGTGAAAAGCTTTATCTTCTTTATGGTGCGGCACAATCCATACTGAATTGAAGTATACAAAAATGAGAACATAAATTTAACTCATATTCATCAGATTTTAATTCAAACACACTTTCTAAAGGCAATCTTCTAGGATCCTGGAATAAGTCAGGTCTTCATGTGATGAGCTTCAAAAACACCTGGTACCATTCTTATGACACTCAGCATAGCTTAGAACCAAATAGCCTCTCCCCTTCGTTGGACTTTAAACTCTTTGAGGACAGGGACATGTAATGGGCACCAGTGGTTTCTCCCAGCATGCATTCTTCCGTCACTCTTTTTGGGAGTCACTGCCCTTTGACTCCAATGGTGGTTTGTGTCCCGGGTCTGACCATCATCATAATCCATGCCTGATGGCATGATTGATTCAGAGGTGGGCATGTGACTCAAGTCAGTGTTTCAAGGGTTTTGTGAGGAGGAGCCCTGATAGCATAGTAGCTACAGGTTGGGCTGATAATCCCTAAGGTCAGCAGTTTGAAGGCACCAGTTCTCTGTGGGAGAGAGACGGGCTTTCCACTCCTGTAGAGTTAGTCTTAGAAACTCACAGGGGCGATTGGTTCTACCCTGTCCTGTAGGGTTGGTATGTGTCAGCATCAAATCAACAGCAGTGCGTTTGGAGTTGTGTTCTGGTTTGTGATCAGTAGCTGCTCTCTTTCCATTAGGCTGTTATGCAGCACGAATGTCAGCCTGGAGCTACTGGGGCCAACTTGTCAGCAGGTGTCCCGCTTGTGAGGGAAGGGAAGTCAGTCAGGGAACCCAGAAGAGGGAGAAGGAAAAGTCATGCATCCTAATAGTTCCTGAGAGCTTGTTTCCAACCAGGCCTGACTTTCCAAGAATGACATTTTTGCTTAAGCTCATGGGGCCCTAAGGAATCCTGGTGTTGGGTAGGCTGGCTGCTGGGCTGAAGTTCAAACCTACCAGCTGCTCCAAGATGAGCCTTTCTCCTCCTACAAAGTGGTACAATCTCAGATACTCATAAGGGCAGTTCCACTCTGTCTCATAGGGTCACTCACAGGAATCCACTTACAGGCAGCGAGTCTGCAGTTTTCTGTCACTTATACTAAGGATGTTGGATAATAGATATTTTACTCATTTTTTCCCCTTACCACTATTTCCAATATCTAACATGACATAAATCAGGTATTTGAAGATTTTTTTTCTTACATGAACACATGGGGGGGGGTCGGAGAGAGACTAATAAAAGTGAAATATTAGGTCGATTTTTAAGTTTGCTTATTTTCATAAAAGTCTTACGTTTTTTTGTTTTTAATTTTAGGCATCACTGCCCTCAGGTGGTGGGAGTAGGAGGCCCAGCCTTTGCTCCTGGGAGCCGGAATTGAACCTCCATCCCAGTGGGCCGCAGTCCCACGCACAACCACTATGCCAAAGTCTTAAGTTTTATGAACTAAATGAAGTTAAAGAAAATTAAAGTAAATCCAAATCTGAAAGTAAATGACCCAATGTAAAATAAGTCGAAGACTTACATCCCATCAACATGAATGAAAGGGGCTGTTGGAATGTCTTGTTGACACATCCCTACCTCCTCTTTGCCTCATCATTTAAAATTTGCATTGGCGTGTCCAACAGCCCTCACGTGGCTACACCATTTCACGAGGCTACGAAAGGTGACTAATCCAAACTGAGATATTTTGTAAGTGCAAAATACATTGACTATTGTTTTAGAGTACAAAAGAGACCTCGAAAACAGGGCAAAGACAAGACAAAGATGAAGAAACGTCATCCTTTGGATACTGAACTTTACAAAGGTCATGGGGGACAGGAGGAGGAAGGAATTGTCGCAAAAGCAGGATTGGTGGCAGATCAGTACATCAGAGTTAGGGTGGGACCAGAGAAGCAGGGCAGAACCATGCATGGAACACATGTTAGACTATAGAGACTTAAAAGATTAGTCCAGGGTCTTCTGACCGTGGACTCAGGATCATGCGACTGCTAGTATGGTGCGACATGTGGGTTAACGATATAGGTTGATCAAAATAACTATGAAATGTAAATCCACCGGTTTCTTTACCCCTTTTTAAAATGTGGCTACTGGAACATTTCATGAGTGGTTGACTGCTCCCACGGGGTGATGCTGGCGTGTCAGTCACCAGCTGCTTTCTGGGGATTGAGCCTCTGCAGCTATCTTTATCGTGCCAGTCCATGCGCCAAGCCCAAACCCACTGCCAGTGAGTCAATGCCGAATCACAGCAACCCCTACAGGACAGCGTAGAAAGGCCCCCGTGGTTCCCCCAGACTTAAAATCTCTATGGGAGTAGACAGTCTCATCTTTCTCCACCAGAGCCGCTGGCAGGTTCGAGCCGCTAACCTTGTGGTTAGCAGCTCAGTGCTGGGTCCCAAGAGATCCAGGCGCAGAGCTGCTTTATGTGAATGTCTGAAGTCCACGTGTGGACGAAGGGATGGCTGCTCTTCCGCCAACGCGTGGTCTGAGTAGAATTTGAAGATGTGTGGGCAGAAACTTTTAAAGAAAGATTCATTTGATGGGCAAATGCATTCAAAAGTACTATTTTACTTCAGCCATGTTGCATATAAAACTAGGTTTTCATTTAAGGTTTAAAGCTTGAATCAACTAAGACACCTGATCTTTGAAGTCCTGCATGGGCTGTGTCCTTGTAATGTCACTTTAAGCTTTTTCCAGAGTCATTCTGGTCTGAATAAACTGTGTGCAGAATAAATGAGATATTATCAGTAGAGTTTAACACAGAACTTACACACAGCAGGTTTTCCTGCTCCTGTGAAGAGTGGCATACAGCAACATGCAGGGAAGGCAAACATACCTCCCCCTCCCACTCCATGCCACCCACCATGGTAAGTAGCTCCAGGTTTTCCCCTTTGATGCTTGGGGGTTTGGCACTTTCTCTGACCAAGTGAGCATTATATTCACTTCCCCTTTTTCCCTTCCCCATTTCTGGAAATCCCACAGAGCCTCTGCCAATCTCCTGGTTTGCTGGGACCAATTCGACCCCCCTGCTGAGAATTCGCACTTCAGCCCAGCCATAGAATGTACATTTTAACAAGATCCCAGGTGTTCCTAATGCATACCTAAGAATTGGGTAGAACTCACCTGGGGATCTTGTTAAAATGTAGATTCTGATTCTGGATACAGGAAGTGGAAATTCTCAGCAGGGAGTCGAACAAAAATGCATGAGGGTTTAAGCCCTGCTATGCAAGCTGTCTTCCAGAGTGCTGTCTGACTGGGATCATCAGTCCTGTGCATGGGTGAGGGCAATTGTGGCAGCTAACAATGCTAGGGTGGGCGGTGGGGCATTCTTCTTCCCCCTGCTTTGCAAATAAATAAGAGGATGAGAGCTACAATGCCACACGGATCAACGAAGCACAACCAACAACATCTGAAAACCACAAGTCTGGGACCCAACATTTGAGAATCTAATCTCAAATGCACAGAGGGAAATAAGGCTCTGGATTTTTCCAAGGGGATTCTGAAGCTCCCCCCCACGATCAAGATGATAGGGGGAATGTTCCAACTTTGATTAAAGGGCTCTAAGATCATCCTTCTTGGGGTCATACCTGCCTCGTCTAAGATGAACTTGGCAAACAGGTCAACCAGCTGGTTGCACATTTTGGACATGTTATCAGGAGTGACCAGTCCCTGGAAAAGGACCTGCTTGGTCAAGCAGAAGGGCAGAGAAATAGAGAAAGACACTCCACAAGATGGATTAGCGCAGTGGCTGCCACAACAGCTCAGATGTAAGAACCACCCTGAGGGGGCGCACAGGGTCCCCGTGAATGGAAACCAGCCCCATCCACCACACTTGACAGCAATTGCTCAGCGCTCTAAGCCATGACTCTGAAAAGCTAGAGGGCCTTTACATGAAGTCAGAGGGTTTTATAATATGCATACTTCTTCATTCCGTGGTGTTCTGTTGGGGAACGTTTGAAAAATAAATAGCCTGCCAGGCTTGGGCAGGAAAAGAGGTTGCAGCTGTGCCATTCTTAAGGTGCCAGAGGGAAGGCGGGAGCCTGCTGACGCCAGAAGGAAATTGAATGAATCTTCAGTGGTTTGTGATGTTGCTGAAGATTTCATGGAAAGGCTAAGAAAGTTCTGCTTTCACGAAGAAATGAATACTGCTGTCATGATAATGAAGACTGACAAGGAGAAATGCTTGATGTGCTTAAAGATGAACTACTTGAACCACAACCTGGCTTCATGATATATAGTTATAAATATCAACATGATGATGGAAGAGTTTCCTGTCCTTTGTGCTTTTCTTTTCTCCAGTCTTGTTGGATGTAAGGCTGTACAGCAGGTGATGCCTGCTGGGAGTCAGCATAAGCTAGTCCCAACGGCTGATCTCACCAAAGTGTTTGAGATAAGAAATATTGAAGACCTAACAGAAGAATAGGGTTACAAGAGAAACTTGGAATTTTCCAATAACATGAACGTCCATGTTTCTAAAGTATTTTTGTATTAACCTGACCATACGTAGTGGAATCAGACATGTTTATTCATGCCTAAAAATGCACTGATGTACAGTGTGTTTCCTGCCATAAAGAAAAATCTTCATTTGTGGGAAGTGTGAATAAAGAGGAAATGATCTTCCTAGTAATGAAACTTTGTGAGGTATTTGTAATTGTTAGGTGGATACTTCCCTCCAGGGACTTTTTTGTACCCTGTGACTAATTTCGAAAATGTATGGTTCAGAATGTGTTACTATTTACAAACACCACTAGAAAGTGGATATTTGGTTGTGACAGACAACATTTGCCTCCTTTGACAAATACTGGACATTAGCAATTTACATACTGAAATAAAATCCTTTGTCAAAATCTCTGGATTTAATTTGGGGTTAAAGACTGGAGTAACCTAATTTTGAACCATGAATGTACTATGGTTTAACTTCTGGTACAAGTACATTTAAAAAAGAATCCATGCCTTCTTTGATTTCCTATATTTTAAAAATCAAATCTAGAAGTTATGTTCATCAATCATTCTTAAAGTCTGGAAGTTAGATTTTATGATAAAATTATGACAATTAGACTTTCTTATGGAAAGTAGTGTCTTAATTTTAAAATTGGTGGGTTATACAGAATCAAGGGCTTAATTTCTGATGATGTCAGTTTTGAATAATTTTGAACCTAAGTTAGTACATTTTATTTACAAAGGATCTCCTGATGTTGTCTTATAAACACTAGTTTTCTTTTAAGATGTTTTTAATAAATCATTTTATTGGGGGCTCTTACATAGTGGAATATATAGATCAATAAAAAAAATAAAAATCCACAGATGAATTGTTATCAAGCACCTTTGTACATATGCTGCCATCATCATTTCCAAAACATTTTCTTTCTACTTGAGCCCTTCATATCAGCTCCTCTTTCTTCTCCTTCCCCCACCATCCCACCCTCATGAACACTTAATGATGTATAAATTATTATTTTCATATTGTACACCGACCTCTGTCTCCCTTTACCCATATTTCTTTTGTTCATCCCTCTGGGGGAGTTGGTGTTGTACATCAATCATTGTGCTCATTTCCCACTTATGCCTCCTTCTCCCCCCCATGGTCCCCCAACCCTCATGGTATCGCTCCTCTTATTACTGATCCTGAAAGGTTTATTTGTCCAGAATTCCATGTGTCAAGAGCTCTTATCTGTACCAGTGAACATGCTCTGGCCTAGCCATATTTGTAAGATAGAACTGGGGTCATGATAGTGGTGGCGGGTGGGGGGGTGGTGGTAGGGGGGGACATTAAAGAACAAGAGGAATGTTGTGGTTTTCATCTATGCTAAATAGCACCCTGGGTGGTTTGTCTCTTCCTTAAGACCCTTCTGTGAGGGAATATCCAATTGCCTACAGATGGGTTTGGGGGGTCTTCATTCCAACCCCAATCATTCACATAGAAGTGATTGTTTGGAACACTAATGATTCTTAACATGCTTATCTTGTGCCTTTGATTTGATATCTTTAAAGTTAGTTTAGGACTATTACACTGCCAGTATTCCAGATTTGGTGAAGTAACCTTTGTAACATAAATAATTTTCTAATGTGTGTACCTGAAATTTGTAATAAAAGCAACTTCATATTTTTAATATTCTAACTCTCTGCATGCATTGGTGAATATCTGCCAGTTCTAGTCATAATTTTAGCTGTATTATGATTAGGTTTGCACTCTTGGGAAAAATTACTTATCTCAAAACTCTGACTGTAGCTAATAACATTAACACACTAATGGGTCCATAACTTATAGTCTCAATGTCAGAAGGTATTTTAAAGTAGACACCTGAATAATTAACTACTCTTGAGAGACAATGACATCTTTTTCATTGTGGCAGTCACCTACTCTGGTGTCAATTTGAGGACTAAGAGCATAGAAGTGGAGTCTAGTCTGTCAATCTGGAGACAGCCAATGAGACCTCTGTGTGGGCCTTCTTCTGGGAATTGGGGAGATCTGGTACTTCCTTCTTGGAGGCAGGAGAGACCCCTCTCTTAGTTTACTTCCAGGGAGACTTTCTACTGACAACGCTCACTACCTGAAAGACTGGACTGACATGGCTGGCTCCCTGTGAGACTATCCCTGAGGAGAAGTCACATAGACCTACCCTGATGCAGCAAGAAACCTGGACCTAGAGAAGCCACATGGAGGCTCCTGCCTGTGCTGAGATGCTTACACCACCACTGGATACAAAGACTTTCTACTCACTGACTTGTGATCGTCCTGCATTTGGCGTCATTGCATGTGTTTCATGAGTCTGAAGGACTTTGTAGCTTGCTGTCAGACAAACGGGCTAATACTACCTAGACAAACTTATGACCTTGGACTGGATGGGGTTGAGATGTTTTCTTAATGCATAGTTGTCTTGTATATAAAACTCTTTCTTAAACACATGAGTGTTTATGAATTTGTTTCTCTAGTCTACCCAAACTAACACAGTCATATTAAGCAAGGATTCTAATCTGAGAACAATAAAAGAATGTTTAGGTAATTGTTTAACATTCACCTGACAATAGGTAGTATTGAAACAAACCAAACATATTCGGTGAGCTCTTACATTAGGATACTTTAGAACTAGAAACATTTTTATGTCAGTATGTGCTTCATTCATTTGCTCAGTGTATCATTTTTGAGGTTTCTGTGCCAATTTTAATAAAGAGTCTATGATAACTGGAATTTTCAAGAGCTAGGTGGCAAAACTTACTTATAATGATGCGTGTGTTTAACCAGAACTTGGTCAATTGCAGAATTATTTTGAATCTACCGTCTTTCCCTTAGGTCTCCTGATAAAACTAATGATGAGAAGAATATGGGCAAAGGAACAACTATAACACTAGAAGAAACCACACAAGAAAGAAATAAGAAAACTGAATAAGCATATTGAACCATCAGCTCCAAAATAATATTGAAACACTGTCCTCTTTTTAGAAAAACCTTGCTTCTCCTGAGAAGCTGGCATGCTCTCTCTTCCCCAAAGTATATATTATGTACGTTACCAAGCTTTCCTTTTTCCCATGGCTACTGGGAAGCTCTGCCTAAACCCAATCACAACGCCTTTTTTCATATTTATGAGTAGCATTTAAGTATTCTCTCCCTTTCCTTGGTCCTGATTTTAAATTTCTAGAGCCATTTTACTAGTAATATTATTACACTTCTTTTGGAAATCACTGCAAAGTGGTTTTGAAAAGGTGTAGAAACTCCCTGGAATCTTTCTATTGCACCAAAAATACCACCTAGACAAGTGCCGCCTGGGTGAGTTCAGTGGCACCATCTACTCCCCACTGTTAAATGCTCCTTTGGCAATCACTTCTTTTACTAGGATGTATTTGGTTTCCAGAGATCCCAGTAGACATCATGATAGAACACACTTGACTCTGCCCCTAGACTCTCTCCAAGGAGACATACTTCCTGAACCACAGACTATCCCGTTTATCCTGATACAGAGGCGTGAGGCTAGAATGCAATTGGGATAATTTTCTTTTTATGTTTTCTCTTGAGAAAGTCAAAGGTATACTATGTTACAATTACCCATCACAGATACTTCAAGCCATCTAATTACATGTTCACTAAAAAAATTAAAAAGGTATATTCTATTAAAATTCCGTCACAGATATTTCAAGTCATCTAATTATGTGCCTCTGAAAAGCACTGAGATCATCTGCTTTCTAAAATGCTGCTGGTTTTTTCCTGCATACATTATTTTACAAGATAGAGTACAAAGTTCTGATAATTAAAAAAAAAGATTCTCTAATCTCTTTCATCCATTCATGTAACAAATGGTGAATTTTCTACTACAGTGTCAGATTGACCAATAAATAAAATAAGCACAGCTTGCTTGTGCTTGCTTATTTTTTGTTATTTTTTGAAATCATTTTATTAGAGGCTCATCCAAATCTTATCATGATCAATACATTTATCAATTGTATGCAGTCCAGATTTGTACATTTGTTGCCATGATTATTCTGGAAACATTCTTTTTCTTTAAGATTATCAGAAGTTTCAAAAATATCTGAGACATACACCAAAAAAAAGAGAGAGAGAGAGAGAAAAGGGGGTAATGCCAAGAGATTCAAAAGCTCTCTGGTTTTATTTAAAAGAATGATTTCTTCCCTTTTATAAGACTAGATGAGGGTGCTTCCAAAAGTTCAGGGGGAAATAGGATAAACAACAATAGAATTGTTTTCCACCAGAAGCATTTTTTGCTTTCTTTATTGACAATGTCATACTTCATGTTTGAAAAATCATTTATCAATCTAAAATCCAGCAAAACACAAGAAGGTTCTTATGGAAGTGTTAGGTAGCTAGCTTAGTGACTGGGGCACCCATTATGCAGGCTCAAAGTTTCGAGCTTCCGGCCAGGAAAGGGCAGTACACCCAGGTGAGTGTTACACCTGGATTGGCCCATGTAAGCCAGGTCCATTTAATTTAGCCAATGGGGTCGCCCAGGATCATGGACCACACCTCCCAGCTGAGGACCTGAAAACTCAGAATCCAGAGCCTTGGGTGTCCTTCTTCTGGCTTTCAGGGTGCTCCTCAGAGGCCACGCAGCCATCTCCTTTGGCCTCAGGACCCCAGGTGTGAGTGGGAAATGCCCTGAGTTGCCTGTGTAAACCTGAAGCTTCTTTTACCTTTCCTAAAACTCATTGGATCACAAACCAGGTTTTGGCATGAATTTTTCTCTCATGGAGCCAAGGACCAGGTATATCTCTCCCAAGAGAGACCTAACAGAAGTTCTTATTTAAGATCACAGAGAAGAGTTCTAATACACAGCTTGAGAACCCTCATTCACTCAAAACATGGTGACTGGGAAATGACTTTACCCAGGCACTGATTGAACTTTTCATACACAATGTCACTTTGGGGAGCCCCCAAGAATTTAGTCAGAGTTATTGGTTTCCATTGATGCACTACAAAATAGTTGTCCCTGTTCTTCACCTCTAGAATTATTTTGCAAGCACTCCCCTCCCCCACCCTGTCTCCCAGGCTCCGATACTTGGGCGGAATTGCCCAAGGGGGTCCTTCAGCTGCTCGCTTGTCACCAACTCTTTTCTCCTGGGAGGGTCTGACTGACGACCCCCACCTTCCAGTTTAGTAACCTAGTGCTACACCATTGCACCCAGGGCTCCTGTGTACTGTTTACTTCCATGGTGGTTTTCTGGAAAAGGAGGAGGTGCTCTGCTCCCTGGAGAGTGACAGTCTTGGAAACCACAGGCGCAGTTCTGCCCGCTCCTCCAGGAGCTATGGGTCAGCATCGCCTCGGTGGCTGTGAGTGGCAGTCGTACGATCTTGCTTTTGTTCCTTTTCATGTCAGGTTTGGCCCACGGGCCCAACTCTCCCTCCCACGCAGTCACCTTGCTCATTTCTTCCGCTCTCCTCGTGTCAACCCCTGCTCTTGCCTGGACACATTCCTCACCGCAAAAGATCAAAGACTTTTACTCTCTGCCTCTGGGATCTCCAGTCTCTCCGTTCTGCGACCATCTGATTGGACCAGCTGAGGCTTTCATCTCACCCCGCTCCACACCGGTGACACTTAAGGGCGACTTTGTTAGTGGCACTAATCAAGGTGAGAGTGTCCATTCTTTATCCTTTTGGCAGAGGTAGAACCATCACAAGGCGCCCTTGTGATTTAAGTGCTCGGCTGCTCACTGAAGGCTGGGGGTTCAAACCCTACCCTGGGCCACTGATAGATGAGCTTGTTTGATTCCACAGAGGTCAGAGCCTTGGAAACCCTATGAAGAGTGGTACTCTGGCCGCCAGGGGCGCTGTCAGCCAGAATGGGCTTGATGGCCCTGGGTGTGGATTTTAGATTCACCCCAAAGAAAAGGCAACTCGAGGTGCCTTGTTGGCCCACACCGGGGTTAAAACTGGGAAGGGGTGCTTTGTTTAGGCAGAACCCAGAGCAGGGCCAGCCCAACAGAAGTTGGACCTGAGGAACGGTTCCAACAATGATTACATAAAGTCATCAAGCTTTCATGCTTTGAGAAATGCAGTTATTTCTTCAATGCACAGCGCTGCTGGCACAAAGGCGGAGTAATGACGGCCACTGTCCCGAAAGGCAATTGGGAGGTGAAAACAATGACTCCTTCATTATGATAATGCTTCATCAGAAATGTTCCTGGTGCATAAAATCAGTTCTCTGGGCACCAGTTCAAAGGAATAGCCATTACAGATATTAAGGGCATAATGCCTACACTTTTTTTTAAGCCCTCAAAGAAGTTAAATACTCTTTTATTTTTTTGAAGACACCCAATCCCTTTTCAGGTAAATAGAAGGTGAGAACAATACATTCAAACCATGAGTTCATGTGGTTTCCTGTAATATTATTTTTAATATTATATAGTTCCCACTTTCCTTTCCACTCCAAGGACTCCTTTCCTTCTTGCAGGCACCAGACCATTTCAATAAGGGACGAGATATGCTAAGGAAGGGAGAGAAATGAACACTTCAACATTTCTTCTCTTCAGCCACTCATAAAGAGGTCTGACCAACTTATGGGTCACTCTGGGGATGGTGGTGGTGAGAATGATGATAGCCTCCAGCCGTGTTAAAGATATGTCCATTCCTCACTTATCAACTTGGAAAGCTTTCAAAGACCAGGGCATTATGTGAAAGTCAGTATTATGTGAAAATGCCAAACCATTGAGAACTATGACCCTGTCATGGTGTCAAATACCTTAACCATCAGTCAGGATTCCTTACCTTGTACTTTGGCATACGTTACAGAACAAAATCAGATACACATTTTTCACGATGATCATAAATTAAAATGTCAGAAACCTGGACATGGGCAGCTCCAGGGATGGCTCATTGATAGCAAAATATGGAGCTGGCATTTCTGTAACAATGACTGCCCTGCCTTTCCCTCAGAGTCATGAGATGGATGCAGACACCAACCTTGCAACCATGCATTTAAGGGGCAGGGTGTACCACAGCGAGGGGAGCGGACTCCGTGACAGAGGGTGGTACAGTTCAATAGTAACTACTCTGTACACTTCTTTGAGTCTGTCTATCTTAAATCCTAAAACTGGAAGTCACACATTTAACAAACGGTTTAGTTTGTTCCTTAAACAAACAGTTATGTACCATTTACTGGTGTGGGAGCCCACTGTCGCTGAGTTGGTATGAGTCAGAGTGGGCTCAAGGGCAACATGGTTGTTTTGGGTTTTGCTTTTTATTTGCATGTGTATCAGTGTCACCGTTCTGGGCAAGGGCAACGTAGCGGTGAATCAAACAAAGTTCTTGCCTTCTGAGTTTCCATGCTGCTGTGTAGTGCTGTGGTGGCAGGACATACACGAGAATAAGTAAGACACCACTTTCCAGCATCTGCTGTCTCAGGCCATCCTGGTTTATCATCACTGACCAAAGAGAAGTTCAATTATGACAGTAACAGCAGCAAACCTGAAATCTGAAAGGCCTTCCGTGCCCCAGTCCTGTCCCTGAGCCAGGGCATGGCTGTGGGTGTGACTTTGCTGTCGTGTTAAATCCATCCACCATCCTAAGCAGCAGGTGTGGAAAATGAAACTCAGAGAGAGAGAATGACAGCTTGTCTATGGGCACAATGCACAGAAGTGCTACAGCCTCACATCTTGCGATGTCTAAGTGGGGCCCACATAATTTATTGTCCAAATCAAGATTTTCTGACAGTCACAGGGGGTTATTAACAAGTGCACCAGGAAAAGCAGGACCATGCCAAGCACACTGGATCATGTGATCATTGTGGTTCTCTCTAATTCCTTTGGCATAGATTTTTATAATCTTCTGAGTTTAGATATAAATGATGGGGTGAAGACGGGGACAGGGAATTGCCATATTTTGGAACCAAGTCTTTGGTAGGTACATGCTGTATTTAGAGTCCAATCTAGAAGAAAACCCCTAACAATTACTCCCTGTAAACTGGAAAGAGGAGCCCTGGAGGTGTAGTGAGTGGGTTCTGAGTTGAGCTACTAACCATAAGGTCAGCAGTTCAAGATCCTGTAAAGATTCTGCTCCTGTAAAGATTCATAGTCTCGTAAACCCAAAGGGGCAGTTCTCTTCTGTACTGCTCGGTCACTGTGAAGTGGAGTCCACTCACGGGCAGTGGGATTGTCTTCTTTGTTTGTTTGTCTGGGAAGAAGAACAGCAAATTCTCCAAGAGACAAGAGGAGGCGCTTGGATAGAGAGAGCCTCTTCCTTCCCGAGGTCACAGATGGACACCATCCCTCCTCCTGCTGCTGCACCTGAAAGACCTGACAGGCATCCTGGGATATCATCCTATCCAGCACAGCAGGTTGGAGCAGATCACGATTTGCTTCCCTGAAATTCGTAATTAAATTAGAGCAACAGCCTCCCTCCCAAAGCAGCTCCTGCCAGGCGCTGCCCAGCAGCAGAGCGAATCCCCATTCACCAGGGCAATCATCGCTTGGACAGGCTGACTCTGTATTTCCTGAATCAGAGGATGTACAGTCCTTCCCTTCAGCAGAGACCTGAGAGCCTGCAGATCTCACACTCCTTTCTGCCTCCGTGTGTGTGTGTGTGTGTGTGTGGTGTCACTCTTACACAAATACGCAGGGAGACAATAATATTTCTCTGGGGTTGTTTGCTTCTTCTTCTTCTTTTTTTTTTAATATTTCAGATACAGAAACTAAATTCTAAAGTAGTATCCCCTGGGTCTGACACATATGCGTATCTTCTCCAGTACAAGACTGTTCTAAGAACCTCACCGGAAACAGCACATGTGCCCATCAAGCCTGAAGTGCTAAGGTGTGGCACAGGCATCCGCAAGGAATCCTCCCTAGTGACTCGAATGCTGATGACAGCTACATCCAATCCATTCACCTACAATCCACCTATGAGGGAGAGAAGACAGGTTTAGCAGGGCTTCGTTACCTAACAGTACAAAACAGCCCTCAGAATGCTCGAAGTGAACGATGGGGCTACTTCGGTGGAGGCATGGCAGGAAACAGATCAAGGAGAAGTGAGGTTTGCTTCGGGGGACGTGGAAAATCGTTCATTCCTGGTTCTGGAGGGTGGTTACAGAGGTGCTGGCTGTGGTAAATTTGCCAAGATGGGGGTCTTCTTCTGTATGCATGCTATGTTAGAAGAAAAAGCATTTACTAAAACAAAAACCTGTGCCTAGAATTAATTCACCACAAGTCAAAATACTCTGTTATTTGCAAATTATATGCATTTCTTGTTAGAGCCTCTGTGTGACTAGCCATTAACATCTCGGGATGTAGTTCTTCATCTGTAGTTAGCACCTAATAGGTACAGCTGAGGTGAGAAATGCGTGATCTGAATGTGTGGTGCGTGCTTGGCCAGTGTTTGGCACACAGTAAGCATGACAAGTCCTTTGTGGTTTCAATTAGTGGCATTGCCACTACGCCCAGTCTCCCCCCACTCAAAACTTCCACATCCACATATGACAGCCTTCTGCGCTAGACAAATAGCACATTGAAATGGATAAGCACACCTCACCTAACCTTGCTGGGAGAGGAGTGCTGATAGCAATCTGAACATATGCACCAAGAGCCCAGAAAATGTTGGCACTCAGTAATTCCATCCTAGAAATCTATTTCCTGGAGACAAGGTATACAACAAAACTTATGCAAATCATTTATTCACATGAAATTGCTTTTCTTTTTTTTTAAAACAATACGGGGAAGAATTTATTATAGCCCCAATTAGTTTAATATAGTATCAGGGTAAAGAATTTTCAGAAATATGAAAAGGTTGACTATAAAATCAAGAAGCCTAGCTGTACCCATTTAATAATATATAATAATAATAATAAATAGACTTGGAAAAATAGAAGAACCATTTCTAAGAAGGAGCGCTACATATCCTTGGGTGCTGGTATTATAGAAAAGTTTAATAATCCTTTGGTTTTTCTGCATTTTCCGGTTTTCTCCTATGAGTACTTAATACTTCTAACCAGAAATATCAGTGTTAAATGAAGAATGTGGGTCCTTTTCTAAGACATTTGTCTCTGTTGTCAAGGTGACAGTTGGCTGCAATCCATCACATTTTAGGAAGGACATTGACATGATAGAATGTGTCTAACGGAAGGTGACTGACAGCTGGTAAAGGGTTTCCAAACAAGCCCCATGAGGGACGGTTCCAGGAACAGCGATGTCTACCTTGAAGAAGACTTGTTAACAGGACCGCTGTCTTGTCACGTGGACGTGGGACCACACTTAGTCTGTTTGCTCAAAGTCGTAACGAAGACCCAAGAGTCAAAGTTTCAAGGAGATGACAAGGGCAGGCTATAGATGAGAGGTCAGGAAAGGAGCAAGCTGGAGGAGCTCAGGGTAACCCCAGGCTTTCCATCCTTTCTAACAGCGAGGAGCGGCCCTGGACGGGTCCGCTGGGGTGTTGTTAGTGCTTGGGCAGCTGCACGACACCGTCCAGACACTAGTCTCTGAGCTTCCCAGAGCAGCCTACTCTGCTGACCACCAAACGCTCCTGGCTCTCCTATGAATGGCTCTCCCTCGACACTTGTTAATTCATGAGGTTTTACCCAAATGCATCAGTTTTTCTCGGTTTTCTCCATCTAACCACTTTAGTCCAGGTGGCCATGATAGCTCTTGGCCTTGGACCGCGGCAACAGCTTTCTGATGGTTATCTTTCTCCTTCTTGCTTTTAGTCCACTCCCTACATAGTAGCTGAAATGATCTTTTTTTTTTTTTCAGACAAAACAAAGGTGCATTAGCATGACTACAAAACTCACAGTGATTTAGTCTTCCCTGAATTTCCAGGCTTAACTGAGGCCCCCTGCTCCAACACTCACCCCTCACCCCACCCCACCCCCAAGCTTGCCTGTGAGGTTCCTCATTCAGCCTCAACATTTTCCTACCTCAGGACATTTGGGAAAACTGTAACACAGCCTGTCCCCTGGCTCTATCTCCTGCAGCTCAAATCTAGGACGACATCTTCTAGCTTTCAGACTATAATGGACCCTATATGTGGCTTATATGACTGTTAGTGACCTCATGACAATGGACCAGTCTGAGCCCACTGCTTCTAGTCTTCCACTACGCAGAATACCTCTCAGTTTCTCACATATACCCCTCCCCCTCCTAACCTTAGATCTTTATATGTTGCTATCTCCCCTGGGGTAGTGGGGGGAAACCACAAACCCTTTTTGTGACTAATTCTTAGTACCTTAAGTCCCTTATCCTCAGCACAAGTATTTTCTTTTCTTTTCTTTTTTTTTGGGGGGGGGGGGAGGGGGTGTCAATCACTGCCTCTGGTGGTCGTGGGCGCTACCCAGTACTGCTCCTGAGAGCCTCCACTGGATTTGAACCGCCAAGCCCGCGGTCCGCAGTCCTGCACTCAACCGCTTACACCACCGGGGCTCAGCCCTCGGCACAAGCATTTATGTTATTGATTTTCTTTTCACTCGTTAGTCATTATTCTGTACCAGCATTCCAATGCCTGGGGACAGTTCTCAGTTCCAACACACCAAAAGATCGATCAGTAACTAAATAGAGAAAAACAATGTAGAATATCGAATTCATACAATGCTAGGATACAAAAAAAGTGCAAATCAGAAAAAAAAAAACAAAAACATTGGAAGACACAAGACTAAGAAGTGGAACGACAAATCTCCCACAGCCTGCTTTCACCAAAGGTTTGACAGTTCCTATTACCTGGATAAAACTGCTTCATGTGAAAGACCCATCAAAATCCCAAAGCCAGTGCCCGGGTCCAGGCCTCCATGTGGATTAAGATAGGATGACAATGAATAGGAATCTTAGGAGACAACATAAGACACACACACACACACACACACACACACACACACAAGTGTATCTAGAGAAGTTAGATTAGTTGAAGTGGACAAAAGCTGCTGGTTGTCCCTCAGTCTCCATTAACCATCTCCTTTCCGGGTACCAGAATCCTGAGTTCAGAACACTGCCGTTCCCAAGCCCACTTTGACAGCCAACTACATCGGAGGCTGCAGACAACATGCCATCTCTTGCCTGCTGCCGGGCACAGAGATGTGACTGACGGCGGTGGGAGTTGCAGATGTCCTTTGGGACTGTGCAGACCAGGACCACTGCTGAGGGGGCAAAGAGGGGAGAGGCGGAGGAACCTTTGTTCCTGGAGGTCTCACACAGCCCACCTCCAGACTTCGCATAAAAGAGAACTCTACTGGTCTGCTCATGTCCAAACTTCTTTATGGAAAAGGAAAATACACTTCCATTTTGTTTAAGTCTTGGTTAGGTTGGGATTTGTAAGCTAAATCTAATCTTAACAGTTGATGCTTTTTATATTTAAAGGCCCCACGATTTTATACCCCGGCTTTCTGGAAGCTTCACTTTGAATGGCTTTGTGGAACATCCGGTGATCCCACCCCCTAGGAGCAGTGGAACAGTGAGAGGGCTGCTACAAAAGCAGGTAACAAAACTTTATCCTGGATTACGAACGACAGTACAGAGGTATTAAATTGCCGGTGTGTCCGGAGCAATGTCTTTCACTGATTTTTCTGGAAAGGAGGTGATAGGCACAATGGATTTGGAAACTATGCTCTAGAGTCTCAACTGCCTGCATTTCAGTCTCTCTTCTTCAGGAGTCCTGGTGGTGCAGGGGTTACACATTGGGCTCTGTTCCACAGGTCAGGAGTTCAAAACCAGCAGCAGCTCCTCAGGAGAAAGACCTGGCTTTCTACTCCTGTAAACAGGTACAGTCTCAGAAACTCACGGGGGCGGCTTTACCCTGCCCTGGAGGGTGAATTTGGCACTGACTCAGTGGCAGTGCATTTGGCTCATTTCTTTTGTTTCTTCATTCTGCTTAAAATACTTGTCAGGATGTGCCAGCGTGTTGGGCTATGGAGAGCTCCTGCTTTCCCTTCTCTCGGAGCTGGCAGGCAGTGGCCTATGCGCTCTCCTCAAACAGAACCACTGCTGTCACCGTCATCATCAGGGACACTCATTGAGCACTTCACTGTGCAAATGAGGTGCTAAGGATGCAGCTGATAGGACACGAAGGCCATTAACACAGACTCCATTAATTTAGAATGTGTGATAATTCTTAGTGCTGGCTTTTTTGTTGTTGATCATTATCTGTAATGAAAAACCATATGCAAAGCACATGAGTAAACAGGATCAATTCATCTCTTGCACTAATATTTATTGCAAATCTATTGTGTGCCATCTCAAGGATAGCAGTTATATATGCTGTTTTGTGCAAGCCTCATGTTTAAAAAAAGGACACTGTAGGACGCATTGTTCCCGTTTCAAAACAAGTTAGAAGGCTGGAAAATTAAAGTATGGTACATTTGTACAGGAGAATGCAGTGCAACTGTCATAAAGCCAATGGGGTAGCATATGAACCAGAATAATTGCTAAGCAACCCCCCCCCAAAAAAAAACACTAAACAGTAGAGCTCATTTTAAAAGTATCATATTTGTTTGTTTGTTTGTTTGTTTTTTGGTGGGCATCACTGCCTCTGGTGGTTGTGGGTGCTACCCAGCCGCCGCTGGATTTGAACCACCAAGCTTGCGGGCTGCAGTTCTGCACTCAACCACATACGCCACCAGGGCTCAGCCCTAAAAGTATCATATTTGTATTTAAAATAAATAAATAAAAATAAGAAGAAAGGATGATGATGTATACATACATAGTGGATAAGTAGTAAAAATTTCAAGGGGTCAGCCCCAAACAACTTTTGCATCTGGCATACTTTGCCCCTTCTATCCCTTTCAGAATACAGAAGTAGCTAAAAGAGGTGTGCACTGGTCATGCCGGGCACAGTGTCTGGTGGGTAACTGGCACTCCAGTATTTGTTGCGTGAATGTAAATAGATGATGCCATCAATTACCATTTAAACACATTCATCTTTGCTACTCACTACATCAAATCCCACACAAATCCCATATACAAAATACTCTGGAGGCCCACCAAAGATCTTGAACAGAATGGCGGGAAAATGCGGAATGAAGTTCAAAATCATGAAGAGACCAGACATAATGGTATGATGGAGACAGGTGGAATCCCAGGCATGATCCGTGGACACCCTTCAAAGGGAACCCACTCCCAGAGATCAGTTTTCAGCTAAGGAATATACAGATCTAGAAAGGAAACAATACACCCATGAGGAACATGATCTTCAGATTAAACATTATAAAAGTCCAAAATGGGGCAGCATCTGCCCACAAAGCTCCAAAGGTGAAGTGTGGGGAGAGCAGAGAGAGGCAGCAAAAAAGGACTAAAGGAAGCAGGGAATCCAGGAAAAGGAAGGGAGAATGCAACTCATGCCATCAAACAAAACGTGTAAAAATCTGTTGAATGATCAATTAATTTGCTCTATAAACTTTCACCCAAACCATTAAATAATAAAAAAAGATACAGAAGTGAATTCAAGTTCCTTCATGTAATTAGAGTAGCACAACGGCACCTTTATGAGGAGGTACCCCCACCCCAAAGGAAAGAAAAAAAGCCGTATTACCCATTTTTTCTGCTAGGCAAGTATCAAGTGCATGCGCACATACACACACACACACACACACACACACCACCTGAGTTAGTGCGCCCAGTGATATACCAGGGGAAGGATCTCTCTGGTCACTGTGAATTTTTGGCTAGTTTTGTTGTTGTTGCTGTTGTTGTTGAATGATGGCTGATTTAAAAGGACAGCATGCAGCTGTGAAACTTTGTTTCCTGCTCAGGAAAAAATGCTGCAAAAGTTACTGAGATATTTAACACTGCTTATAAGGACAGGGGAAAAACTCAAGCGCATGAGTGGTTTTCTTGTTTCAAAAAAGGTGAAGTGTCCATTGATGAAAAACCTCATTCTGGATATCAGTCAGCTTCCCGACCAGACAAAAATGTCAATTCCTGCATTTGGAGTGCAGACTGTTAGTCAAGCTTTCTATTTACAAGTTATGGAGAGATTGTCCAACAGTGTGTGACAAAAAAGGGCTGATTTGTGGCAGGCAGGGCACTGGTGGCAGGTGGGGGACTGGTTTTGCCACCACGACAATGCACCTGCTCACGCAGCCATCTCAGGGTGGCAGTTTGGGGCAAAAACAAACAAACAAACAAACAAACAAACAAATACCCAGCATGCCTCTCTTGTCCCCTGCAGCTTACTCGCCCAACCTTGTTCTGTGTGAATTCTTTTTGTTTCCACAAATGAAGAAGAACATAAGAGCAGTGAATTGACAATATGAAAGGTGAAGGAAAAAACAAGGGAGGTGCTGTCATGCAAATAGATGAGTTTGAAAAATGTTTCCAAGAACGGAATTGCCAATTTGACAAATGTATTAAGTGCAATGGAGAGTACTTTGAAGGTGATAAGGTAGCTTTGTTAAAAAAAAAAGAAAGAAAAAGAAAGAAAGAAAGAAAGAAAAGAAAAAGAAAATGTAAATGTAAATATATAGCCTTGAAAAAAAAACTGGTTTGGGGAGACCCCCTTGTAATCCACATTTTTTTCTTTATGCCCCCTAAGTCTTCTTTCTGCCTAAATATACATGGCTAGGATCACTGTGAGACAAGAAGGTCTGACAAACAAGATTAGAATTTTAAATTGCATTGTTGCTCTTTCTTTAAAGGTCTGGGTTGGTCAACCAGACGCAGATTTGAAGAAAGCAGGTATGTAAACACCACACATTAACAATTCACACTACAAATTAAGTTTAAAAATATATTTTGAAAATAACTGATGCAGGCTCATTTGAAAAACAAACACCTGCATTCCTCCTGACCGTCATCACACAGATATTTTAAACCATCAGATATCCTGAAGGATCCTCAAGGTCCTACCTCTCCCTTCTCCCCACACCCCCAACAAACAGCTCTCAGGTACACCCAGCAGTTGTTGAGATGTCTACTCGTGTGAGCCATGACGAGGCAAGGAATCAGAACTCCCCCCCCCACCCCGGTTTCTTGTCTTCGGGCCGATCAACAGACACAAGTCAAGTATTGACTGTGAGTGTGCAGTGTGCTGTTCTGGAGTTCTCCCCACCAACAGTAGCAGCCACCAGAGGGAAAGAAAAAAAAGAAACAAACGGCCACAACAAAAATTGGGTAACATCTTGTGGGAAATTGTAGCAAATCTATGAAGTCTCCTCATACAAACCCATGCAGTAGCACCAATTAAAAATCTCTTTAAAGATGTTTCTTATTAAGAGCACCACCCTGAAAAACTACAGCGCCGCTACCCCCAGATTCTAACAACCACCAAATCCAGAGCACTCATTGTGGACTGGCTTGGTGCAAAATATTTTATGGGCAAGAAATCATCCATTGTCAACAGGTCAATTTGAATGCTTAGCAACCCTAAAAGCCTGACAAGAACTTCCCCATCTGGTTCCCAAGGCTGGAATAGAGGCAGAAGAAGCAGGCTGCCACCTCTTTCTCTCAGGGAACAGCTGGTGGGTTGGAACTCCCAACCTTTCTGCTGGCTGCCAACCAGTTTAAGAACTTCACTGTCTTTGAAAGGCAAGAGGTATCTAATTCTCATAATTCCATGGGTGTCAATAGTATCCCCATTTTATGGATAAAGAAAGGAGGTTCAAAGTCATCCAGCTATGACAAGAAAGACCTGATAATCAAGCTCAGCTTTGAAGGCTGACTTAACACATCCCAGAACATAGTGTTTTGTGTATGCTCAACAAACCTCCCGGAGAGAAGGCGACTTAAGGGAAAGGAAGCAGCCACGTTCCCATGCTCCAAGAGTGATCTCTGACTTTTCGCACTTTCCCGCAGAGCATACAAGGTATGGCAGACAGAGAAGGCCTGGCCCTCAGAAGCCTTGGTTCTTCTGAGCAGTAAGATGAGGCAGTTGGACTGGAGTCCCTCCTAGAACCCCAACTGGCCATCCATGATGATGTGCATGCAGAAACGTGCTGGGACAGTAAAATAGTCAATGACTGGAACGATGTCTAGAGGTGGAGAATCGGGTGCGTAACATCTGCTTGTAGACCAAAGCCGTGACAGATGGATGACATTGTCAACGGTCAGCTGTCAGTGGTAAGTGCACCAAGGACCTCTGGTGGACATTGCTCGATTCAGAGATCCGATTTTTGGTCTTCATCTTAAGAGGTTACCAACATTTGACAGAACTGGCATACTCTCCTTAAAACATTTTCTCCATGTGCCTTCCAACCAACTGCCAGGCTCCTCCACTGCTTCTCTTCCCGCACAGCCTGCTCCTTCAGCATTTCCTTTGCTACTTCGTCTCCCCACTTCCTGGCAGGCCCTAAGGCTCAGCCCAGACATCATGTTCTACAGTTCTCTGTTGCTGCTGGTCTTCCCGCTCCTGGATTCGAAGGCAATCCACATGCTAATGACTCACAACATGTATCTCTAGCTGGAAAACCAGACTTAATATATCCAGCTGCCAGTTCAACATCTCTACCTAGGATGCTTAAAGGGTATCTCAAACTGAACTCCTGTTTCCCCACACCTTGGCATTTCAGTAGATGGCAGTACTTCTTTCCAGGGGCTTGAGCAAAGAAAATCTTTGACTTTCACCTTACCAAGGTTTCAAGCCAAAATCTCTACATTTCTTCCAGGACTTGTGCCCCTTTCCATTCTCTCTCTCACCCAGCTCCACTTGTCTTCAGTTACCACTTATGTGCTTATGACAGTTACATAATGCCCTATCAACTTGTGTAGGGGTAGAATCAACTTGTCCATCAGGCCATGGCCAATGAGGCCTCCGTGTGGGAATGACCTTCTCCTGAGGATTCTGGGAACTCCTATAGTCCTCCCTGGAGACGGGAGACAATCTCTGCTTCATCTTCCTGCTGACAAGACACATGGAGCTACACTGATGGCAGTCAGAGCCCTGGAACTGGCGGAGTCATATGGAGACCCATACCAGGGCTGAAATGCTTCCACCACCTCTGGATTCACAAGATTTTCCACCCACTTGCCTGTGATCTTCCTGCATTCAAATTCACTGCAAGTGCTACATGAGTCTAAAGAGGAATTTATGAACTAGTATTGATATATGGGATAACATCAGACTTAGGGACTTGATATGGACTGGGCTGGCATATCTTCTTAATGTACAGTTGCTCTTTGATACAAAGTTCTCTCTTACACACATGTGAGTCTTCCTGGTTTTTTTTTTCTAGTCTACCCACACTAACACAGTACTCTACTGGGAACATGTATCCAGGGATCCAAAAGGTGCACTTCTTGATTTCTCTCAGGTATTTGTTCAAATACTACCTCTTCGGGGGGTACTCCCATATCATTTGATTTTAAGTTGGAAACCACCCACAAAGTCCTCGCTTTTTCCCTTCTCTGGTTTATTTTTCCCCATAAAGTTTTAGCATCTGGTATGTTTGACATCATTCTCATGAGTTTCTTTACTGTTGATACTCCCCGGGGTGGTGGCATAGATGTGTGCAATGTGGTTCTTCTCTAAAGGTCTCAGTAACTCCTACCAAATCACTGGTTGGGACCAGGTGAATAGGGTGTGTGAAACACTAAGAGAAGGGACTGGTCATTTTTCGTTGCCACTCCCCTTTGTATGGCAGAGTCATCTCAAAAGCAAGAACAGAGCGTATTTCCAGAACCTTCAAGGAAGAAGAGCCACCAGTGGCACATGTTTGAAATCCCTGGTTGAAACGGAGGAAAGCAGCAGAGGCCAGGTCACACCCAGACCAGAGGCAGAGGCCATGAGACCAGGCACAGAAGCAGAGTTGACACCATGAACTTGTGAGGCAGAGCAGTGGGCAGGTTTCTTGGCCTATGGCAGCAGAGGCCACGGGACCAAGGGGCTGAGAGACTGAGGACCAGAGAAAGAGACTTGGCTACTGGCTGAGGAAAGGCACTGCTGTGGATCAATGACTGTATCCTTATTGTTTTCTAATCCTGGCTTGTGGTTGTCGGATGAAGGTAGGACTTTTCCCCAATTATATCTACTCCAAAATACTAAGCAAACATTAGTAACCATTTGCGAGCTCCGAAGCTTAGAGATATTCTCCCTAAAGGCTCCAGCTATCAGAGGCCATTGTCTCTCCCACTAAAGATAGGACTGACTCTGACCGGGTCACATTCCTGAAGGGTGGTCTGCTTCCCAGTGGGTGGAATTCACCCACTACTGTTAATGCTCTCCGAAGAATCAGAGAACTAGTCAAACCTGTTAGCCACATGTATGAGTCTGGAGTCTCCTCTTATAACATGGGAACCCAATAACCTCCCTCTCCTCTCACGTGTGTACCCTTAGATTGTCCCCCTCATTACTGTACAACCTATGAGATAACCCCTTCCTGTGATATGTGTTTTTGCCTGTAATTAGGGACCTTGCATGGATCCAGAAGGTATATAAGGTTTGGTCAAAATAAAGGCTCTCTCTCTCTCTCTCTCTCTCTCTCTCTCTCACACACACACACACACACATCCCCTCACCTTCTTGCCCTACTCTTCCCTTGGCCTCTCTCCCTCTCCTCCCTGATCCCTTTGTCCTTGTCCTCTCCTCCCCACTCTTACCCTCTCTCCACGTTGACCACCAAGCGGGGCTGAGGTGAGCAAAGCATGCTACCGTGAAATGTGTCTGACTCCATTATTTCTCTTTCTCATGCTTCTTATGACTTTACTATAATAATGAATAATTATCACCATGCAATTGCACCTACCAGACCTGCGATATCAATGTCGGAGGCTGGCTCCCTCTCACGTGTGGTACGCTGTTAACTTCTCTTATAAACCCCCCATATTGGTGAGTGTTGTCTGTGAGTTCTGGGTTGCTATTGCAATGAATGAGCAAACCCAGCAGAAAAACAGAGTGTCGTGGGAGGAAGAGTTGGTATCAGAATGCTCCAAAACCCAAACTCACTGCCAGCATGTCCACTCTGACTTACAGTGACATGACAGGGCAGAGCAGCACTGCCTGTGTGGGTTTTAGAAACCGTCGATCTTTCTGGGAGTAGAAAGCCTGTCTCCTCCCATGGAGCAGCTAGCTGGTGGTTTGGGACCAGCGACTTGCCAATAGCAGCCCAAGGGGTAGCCCTCTGTGCTCTGTGTCAGACTAGGGTGTAAAAAACATGGAGGGTGGAAGCAAGTCTGACCTCTTCCTTATGGGCAATCGACTTTTTTAAGGCTGGTGTGGAAATGGATTCTGCTCCTCACTTGTGTAGCCAGAGGAGCTCAGCCCAGGCCTCCATGTCATTTTCACAGCCAGATTGAGTGTTAGCTCTAAGGAGAGAGGGCCTGTCTGTGTTGGCCACAGAGACCTTTCCAGTACCTTGAGCCCTGTCTGTCCACGCACCACTTGGCTAGACCAGAACATGGGCAGTTGCAGTTTCTCTGTGAAAGAGGAAAATGATGACAAGTCTAGCTCAGACCCTAGTTTCGTTTTCCCTTCTAACTATGAAGAAGGAGAAGAAGAAGAAGAAACTCACTGTATGGGAGTCAATGCTGGGCCATGGACATCTCTGCAGGGTTTTGTGAGACTGTAACTGTTTAGAGGAATAAAAAGCCACGGCCTTCGTCAAGGAGCTGCTGTGTTCCAAGGAAAATGCATGTATGTTGTAGTGTCTCACTTAGACTTCACAGTCCTAAATAACGATGAGAAAACAAGGCAAGATCTTTACAATAGCATGGGGGGGGGCATCACTGCCCTCTGGTGGGAGTGGGAGGTCCAGCCTTGCTCCTGGAGAGCTGCTGCTGGATTTGAACCACCAACCCAGCGGGCCGCAGTCCCGCACACAACCACTGCGCCACCGGGGCTCAGCCCCTAAAAATAGCATTTAAAATGAAAAAAAAAAGTTGTACAAATACAAATGAATGTCACTGATATGCTTGTACATGCGAAGAATGCTGAAACAACACGTTTTGTTACATGTATATTCACCACAATTTAAAAAATATCAATGTGCTATTTTCACATGTGCATCAATTGTCAACATTGAGGAGCCCTGGTAGCATAGTAGTTTTCTGCTCAAGTGCTAATCAAAAAGCCCGTGGTTCAAACTCACTAGGTGCCCTACAGAAGAACGCTATGGCAGCCCGTCCTGGCGAAGACCACGATCTTAGAAGTCCTGTGTGACAGCTCTTCTCTTCGCTATAGCACTACTATGAGTTGGAATCAACTGGAGAGCAACAACGTTGCTTCCTGTCTTGCCTGGTATACGCCAGGGAGCTTCAAAAAATTGTAAGAGAAAAAATAGGATTAAAAGAGGTAGACTTTTCCACAAATTTCTGAAGCCCTCTTGTGTGAGTATATCAACAACTTATTTCCACTGAGTCAATTCTGACCCTCAGAGACCCTCAGAGACCTTATAAGACAGGGCATTCTTTTCTTCACCTCTTCTACCACATCAAAACGCTGTCCTTTCATGCCCCTCTTCATTCACATGGAGCAAGGTCAGGTGAGTAAGGTGCGTGGGGCGTGATAGACCTGCTGATTTTTGCTAAAAAACTGGCACACTGAGATGGCTGCAGGAGCAGGTGCATTGTCCTGGTGGCAAAACCAGTCCCCCATCTGCCACAAATGAGGCCTATTTTGTCCCACACTGTTATAAGATCTTTTCAGAACCTCTAAATAAGAAGCTTGATTTAAAGTCTGACCTGGTGGAATGAACTCGAAGTGCACTACGAGTGGACATTTTCATCTGTTTGAGAAGTTGGTGAATGTCCAAAATGAGGTATGTCATCAATGGACATTTCACCTTTTCTGAAATGAGAAAAATCACTCATACACTTGAGTTTTTTTTCTGTAACACTGTCCTGGTAAGCTGTGCTCAACATCACTAGAGACTCTGTGGCATTTTTCCTGAGCAGGGAACAAAATTTCACAGCTGCGTTAACTCAGCCATCACAAAAAATGAGGTTGAGCCGAAGTGCTTTTACTAAAAAATTCACTGTGACCAGAAAGAATCTTCTCAGGCGATGCCACTGGATGCACTACCTCAGAGTAAGTTGCTCAATGCTCGCCTAGTTTGTACAAGAAAAGCTTTGCTCTGCCTAAAGCCATCCCAGTTTTTTGGTGGGTACCCCTCGTATACCAGGGAGGGATTATATATGAAACTGTGGGACTAATCATGTCAGATCCCTATGATAATCCTGACACTGTCTTCACACATTTTTGTTTGTTTCTTCATGGTATTTTATGTTACCTGATTTTTCTCGTTTGTTCAGTTTTGATTTTCCAAAGTCCCAATCTGTTTTTCCCCCACCAGGACTCTATGATGGCAAACAGTGGTCATCAAGTAATGATCAATGCTTAGGAGACAGCACTTAAGATGTGGCAGGCATTGCTCTATGGCTTTATTCTCACTGGCCCGCTGCATCCTGACACGTCATCAGAGTGGGCACTGGAGTCATTTCCTTCCCAAAGGAACAGCAGCACAGGGAGTCATGTGCCTCAGTTCTAACGTCGGCACGTGGCAGCCTAGGTCACCTCGCCCCAGAGCCCATGCCCATAACCCCTAGGACATACTCTCCCTCAGCTATTCCCTGAGCTCAGCAGTTCTCAACCTGTAGGTCTTGACCCCTTTGGGGGTCAAATGGCCCTTTCACAGGGGTCACCAGTTTCACTGCAGTAGCAAAATTACAGTTTTGAAGTAGCAACAAAAATAATTTTATGGTTGGGAGGTCACTACAACATGAGGAACTGTATTAAAGGGTTGCGGCATTAGGAAGGTTGAGAACCACTGCCTTCGCTGGATGAGTGCCTGAATGGAGGCATTTAAATGACTGACTCTCATTAGCCCACTGACAAGCCAAGTGCCAGGGGTACCATAGCTATCAATCAAAATAAAGCAGCGTGAGGGGACAGAGAGGAATGTGCCATCTTGGCCAGATAGTCAGGGAAGGCTTCTAAGGAGCTGACACTAACAGGCACGAGCTGTTTCAGAGCAGCGACCACGTGGCTGGTATGGGATCCAGGCGTGAACAGGGGGGAGGGAGTGGAGAGAGCAAGGAAATGCTCTATAGAGGGAAGGTGAAGGCAGGGGCTTCTGCACATACTCCTTTTGTCTAGACCCCCAGACAACCCCCTGCTCTCCTGTTTCCTGGGCACTGTGTTCTTGTTTCTGCAGCAGCCATTCCCAGCATTCTGTGGCACTGCTCAGTGCTTTGCTTGGCCAGCCTCCGGTGAGAGCAGGGACTCAGAAGGACCCAATACTGAAATGATGGTGCTTCTCCCTTCTGCCACAAAGGCTGAGAGTCCCTCTCCATAAAGAAGTCTTTCAGGTCAGATCCTCAGTGCAGGGCCCTTAGCTGAGGCCCTCGGGACAGATGAATATCAAGTTAGCCACCCAGAATCCAATCTCCTTCAGGACTAAGAGGTAATCCCTTATGAGAGGAAAAGTCTCGAGCCATTCCTCGTACTTCAAGTGATGGCTCAAAATCGTTCCACTGAGGCACCGGCCCAGGGCAGGCCCTAGGTGACGCACTCAGCCAACCAGTGGACCTTCCTTCATGCTGCCTCCTCTCTCACCATTTCTCCTCAGGGCACCGGGCACTCAAACACGCTCTACGACAGTGCTACTTCCCCCTTCCAGGAAGGGTCCTCTCCATGTTCTTTCCTCCATTTTATACACTGAGCTGAAACAGACTTTAACCCAATTACAGGATATGGTCTCATTTGACAGCTGAGGAAAAATGATTTGTTCAAGTCCACACCAGCAACTGGCGCAAAATGGAGCCCAGGACCAACCCTGGACTACCCGATCCTCCAAATGAACCAGCTCCCTGCCAAGCCCTGTCCTCTGGTATTGTGAGCCTTACCAGGGCCTGAGTGGCTACTAATAAGATGATTGATGATTTGATAATACTTACTTGTGTTTTCTTAGAGTATCCTGGAGACAGTGTGCTAAGTCTGGACCGTGTTTCTAATGGAAGGAATTTGGGGAATCATGACTGACTTCTAAGTTAGTGGGCCTTCTCATGGCCCCAAAAATACTGAGTTGAAGAATGCCTGCTCATGATGTGTTTGTATTAGAACGCAACTGGGCTGTGTGTGGATTTCAGTGGGCATTAGAGAGGCACTGTGCTATGATCAACAGTGGTCTCTCTGTAGGAAGACAGAAAGGAGCATCTATTGAGGGAGGGATTCATCACAGAAAGGGATTCTATGCTGGGCCTTAAAGTAATATGCATGGTAGGAAAGGTAGGCTTGGCCAATGGCTAGAAAGCATCAAAACACAAAGGAACACAGTTAGATCTGAGCGGGGCACAGAGTTCTGGGGGACTAGAGAAAACGAACACAGGCAGGATCAGGATGGAGCCGGAAGGAAGGAAGAAAGGAAGGAAGGAAGGAAGCAAGGAAGGAAGGAAGGAAGGAAGGAAAGAGAGAGACACACAAGAGCATCTGGGTAACAGACACAATCAAATTTGCCTGGGCAGTAGGAGTTGAGTGTCAGAGTCCACCCAGTCCAGCATGTCACACCAAAACCAAACCAAACACACAAAACACCACACTCACTGCCATCTCATCTATTCTGACTCTGAGCTACCCTTTAGGCCCAAGTTGAGTTGCCCTTGGAAGGTCATGGTGAGAGTAGAAAGCCTCATTTGTCTCCCTAGGAGCAGCTGGTGGTTTTGAACTCCTGGCCTTGCTGTTAGCAGCTCAACATATAACCCGGTATACCACCAGGGCTCCCGGAGGGCACACATCAGTCTCCAGGAAATCAACACTTCATACTTTTATCCAAACTGACCTCTGGGCAATACTTAAGAGGGAAGATTGCATTTTCCAAGTTGAAGTTGTGCACAGGTCTAATGGTTGCGATCTTTGAGAACAAGTCATAATAATAAGAACTGGAAAAAGGGGCTAGAAAGAGAAAAGAACATTTTTGTTCTTTTCCCTCAAATGTCTCTCCTTTGCTTAAAATATCTCAGATTACTTAGTAATATCAAAGGCAGTAAATTATAATCATTTACAAACTAGGCTGTGACCAGCCTATCCAGGTTTGACTAGAGGTCCGTCACTTATTGGCTATTTGGCATTGGACAGTTTCTCTATGCCTCCATGTCCTCATCTATAAAATGGGGGTGGTAATTAATATCTGCTTCATGAAGTTGTTCTCAGAACTCATTTTCAATGCATGGAAAGCACTTTGAACAGTTCCTAGCAGAGAGTAAAGGCTCAACAAATGTTAGCTCTTATTATAATCATCAAAAAACTGAGGCAGAACTGAGGTTTTAGCAAGGTCTACAAGGCTGTAACAATCAATACAATTCAAAATACTTGAATTCATTTCACCTTCTCTTCGGTTGACCCATTTCTTTTCAGATATAATCTCTCAAATCAGGACAAATATAAAAGCTAATCAGTAATTTGGAATTACTTTTTTTAAAAGTCTTCCAACTGGGTAATATTGCAGTTAGTTCTGAATGCTTTTCTCTAAACCAATATTTTGGTCGTAGCTGTTCTGTTATGTGCTACAGGATGTAAAATACTCTGTTACAACCTAAACAGCCAAAATTGTTTGCCAAATGAAATTTTATTCATGTAATTTTTTGTTTTGCCAAGGTGAAATTTATTCATTCATTTAATTCATTTGTTCAACAAATGTGGTACACTTTTTAAGTGCCAGGCATTGGAGATACAAGAGGAAAGACACAAAAACCCAAAGTTTCCGTCCTGGTCAAAATCACAGATGGGGAGTGTGGGGTTCACTGAAGCGAGTGGAGAGGGCAGAGGCTGGAACTGGGTTATTATTCTCAGCTTGAGTCACTCCAGCCCCCTGTGGATTGGTGCTCTATGATTATCTCACATTTTGTTCCTGCTGAGACACCAGGCCGAGCTGTCAAAACCATGCAAGTCGGGTGTCTGGGTGCTGTTGGACTCCCCCTCCACCACCCAAGCGCCGGGGGCAGAAACTGTGAGACCCCAAATTACTCAGGCTTTGGGGCATGTCCTAAGACAAATGATCACTTAACAGCAGCAACAATAAAGATAACTCTCATCGATCTAGGTTTAATTTGAGGTGTGTGCCTAGGTGGTTTCTAAAAACAAAGATCTCTATCTTCCCAGGAAGGTTTAAGGAGGTTCATGCCCAAGGCGGAAGCCTGTCCTCCAACACCAGCCTGGGCGATGTGAGCCCAGGCACAGACAAGTCACGTAATAAATCTCGTTGCCTCATCTGTAATGTGGGTAGGTAAGACTTGGACTGGTACCTACAAGGTCAGAGGTTGGAACTCGCCAGCTGCTCTTCAGTGAAGCACAGATGAAGCCGCCTGCTCCTCTAAAGCTGCTGCTTGGCAGCAGGGGGACTACACTGGCTCACTGTGGGTGCAGACTGACTTGATGGCAGCAGGTTTGTTTGTTTACCTGGAGAGAGTAGCATGTACCTCATAAGGTTGTGATGAGGTTCAAATGACCTAAAAACATTTAAGGTGCACACATCTACGAAATACTCGATAAGCATTATCGGCCAATCATTCCTTCTAGAGCAGTGGTTCTCAACCTGTGGGTCGCAACCCCTTTGGGGGTTCAAACCACCCTTTCACAGGGGTTGCCTGATTCTTAATAGCAGCAAGATGACAGTTATGAGGTAGCAAGAAAAATAATTTTAGGGTTGGGGGTCGCCACCATGAGGAACTGTATTAGAGGGTGGCGGCATTGGGCAGGTGGAAGACCACTGGTCCAGAGCGCCACCAGGGAAACTGTTCAACCCCACGGCCCAATGAATGCTGTTGCAGAGCCCTGTGGGACCAACTCAAAGGGAGCTCTTAGCATCTCCTGCCGAGATCCTTCCTCTCTGGCCCCACCTGATTTCCTTTAAAACAGACTCAACCAAGGAACCGGGCTTTGGCGCAGGGCCCAGCATGGGTGAGCACGAGTCCTCCCCCAGTGCTCACCATGGATCAATAACAACTCTCAGGCCTCGTTTCCAGTGGAGTCCAGTGAGCACCAAGTACTCTGCCACAAGCTTGCTTCTTTTTTGGTCATGCCAAGAGAGTGCTGCTGGCAGGCTTTCAGCTCTTTGTTTTGCATTGTGAGACTAGTTCATGAGACCCTGCGTCCTGGAGAAGGCATTCACAGGGCTGCCTTATTCCTTTCACCCTGATGAACACCCCCACCCCTGTCCACCCAACAGCTTCAGCCACCCAGCACTTAGCTGGCTGCTTCTATGAACAGCACTCTGGGATGATCTGCAGGTCAGTGCTCTGGGTGATCTCAAGTCGTTCAAGCTGTGGGACAACTCCGAAGTCCCAGAGAGTGGTGACTCCTCTCGGTTTCCTGAACCACTGACTCACAGTCTTCTGGGTTTTACTCTTTGGCTCTTTTTAATAAGATATAAGAAACTGCTTTCCCTGTCACATCTCAAGAAGTGACAGCTGTTTGGAGGGTTATATATCTTCCCCACTGGCTGCCTTCTCCACAAGCACAGGAGCTAAGACTAACCAGCCATGCTGCTCTGGCACCAGACACAGAAACCACGCCAAGTCAAAGTGACTGAATAAATCGATACATTTTTAAGTTCCATTTTTATGGCATAAAATTCATATAAACTCAAAATGAATAGTGGCAATAAGTACGATGAGTATTTTAAGAACACATTAATTAAGAAATCAATTATGGACTGAGCCCCGGTGGTGTAAGTGGTTGAGTGCGGGACTGCGGCCCGTGGGCTTGGTGGTTCAAATCCAGCAGTGGCTCTCAGGAGCAGCGCTGGGTAGCTCCCATGACCACCAGAGGCAGCGATGTCAAAACAAAAAAAAGAAATCAATTATGCACGCCAATCCACCATACTACCTAGTATTTTATGAAAATGGGCACTACCCTCAAATTAAATACAGTGTAGTGTAAAAACTACGCTGTTATTCTTTGGTACATAACAAATACAGACCCATCATCAATTATTAACCCTCACTATTAAGAATGGCTACAATTATTTTCCCATGTATGAGGTGGGTGTAAAAATAACAGCTACCTGCATTCTCATGAGAATTAAAGGAACTGACACATGCACAGAACTTGCTCCAGTGCCCGGCACACAGTAAGTGTCTGGTTGTTGTTGTTGTTGCTGTCACTCTTGCCAGGCACTGTCCTAATAGAAGGTCCTTCTGTTAACTTTCAGAGAAGCAAGGTGCACATGAGTTTCCCTCCTCACTTTGGATATTTTCTAAAAGCCGTGAAAGGATCCTCAACATGGAGAAACTACCTATAAACTGTTCATTTTAAAAATAATGCAAGCAGGTTCTAAAGAAAAAGCACACATTTAGCAGACTCTATATGCACACTGAGGAGCACAGTGGTAAACCACTGCTTACCAGAAACTCCACAGTTCTAGCCCACCAGAACCTCTGTAGCAGAAAGAGGAAACAGTCTGCTTCCACAGAGACTGACAGCCACAGAAAACTATGAGGCCATGTCTTCTATCCTGTACGGTTGCTAAAAGCCAGAATTGACTTGACAGCAGTACATTTTTTATGGAAGATCTACCAGAAGGAACTGATTTAGCATCTTCACTATAGATTCCTCAGACTATATTAAAATTTAAAATCAGAGCCGTCTTTATCTTCTCTTTAAGCCAGTGATGTCCCTAATCCCCCAAAGTTTGGAGCTATTGTATCGCAAAAACTTGAGAGCTGAAATGACTACTGTCTGTGTTAAAAATAATCCCCGACTGAAAAACAAAAAGGAGAAGTGTTTACAAATCAGTTCCATTCTCACTCTCCCCCAATGGGTGGTTCCTTTTTTCTCAGTCCAACAATTTACAAATTAATGTCCTGCAGGTCCCCGAAATGCTCTACCATAAAGAATTCCATAGTCAAGAATACATGGAAAATATATACATGCTCCTGTGTGAAAAGCCACAATGCCTATTAATATATTAAGGACCCCGTACCCTTTTAAAGAAACAAATCTGTCTAGTTTAGCTTCAAAGTTGTTTATCAACAGACTTCTTTTTCCCACGAGCATCTTCTAGTACCTAGACTTTTAGAAGAATCTAAAAGAATCTAAAATCAATTTCTTCTACCTTAGAAAATACTGGCTCCAGGCTCATTCACCTCATTGGCAGAGTCAGGCCTCAGTTAAAAGAAAATAGGAAAGAATGTTACCTTATACATAATAGTCCTGATTCAATGTATATTTTCTAGAAGAAGTATGTCTTCGATCAAGTCAAAAGAAACTGTGGTAAGGGGAATTTATATGGTATGACTCTTCTATCTATAGATTTTGTACTTTCCACCAAATGACTGGGTGGGTGCACGTAAAGAGGGTGAATAGAACTCTAAAAAGGGATTGGTCAGTTTTGCCATTCCATTAAAAATAAAGTGAGCCATGGCAGCATCAGGTATGAGAAAAACAACCAAGAAAGAAGCCATGAGTGACGTACATCCATGATTCCTACTCAGAGGAGTAGCTGCAGCAGCAGAGACACCAGGCTCAGCAACACTGAGACTAGGAGGCAGAGTGCTGGACTTCAGGCAGTCTTCAAGCACGGCTGAAAACACACAAGGCAAGCAAAAGAACTGTATTCTTAACATTTCTAATCCTGACTTATAACCTGGCTAGCGTACCACGTAAACCCCATAACCATGAGTACTGTGTTGTCTTGAGTTCCGTATGACTACAGCAACAGATTGCTGACCTCAGCAGAGGAGCAAAGTGTCATGGGAAGAATGGTTGGTGTCGGAATAAAAGTTGGAGTAAGGCTTGGGGGTGGAGGCAGGCTTGACTTCTTCTCACAGGAATCATCCTCAGCAGATGAGGAGTTGAAGTCTCATTCTCTTGACTGAAACCAGAGGTCAAATGTGTCCCAGATGCCATTTCCTCTGAACCTCTTTGGAGAATACATCTCAAGCATGTTCCACATCCAAGAAGGGCACTCATAAATGTGTGAGAATGGCTCAAAAGAGAGAGAAGAGCTGGGGAAAAGAAAAGGAAGACAGGCACAATCCTAACAAGAAAAAAATTGATTTCTCTCTCTCTTTTTCTTTCAAAGAGAAGAATCCAGATCCAGTATAATCTAACTGGGAGATTTCCAAGTTATCAGGGAGCAGCAGTGAAACCCACTAATTAACAGTGTCACAAACCCAGAGGAATGATCCAAGGTTACCTTGTTAAACTACCTTTCAAAACTCCATGAGTTCTCTCAGTGTAGTATCTTAATTCTGGGATTAGGAAAGAATTTGCAGACTCCTCAGTATCTGTTTGTAGTGTAGGCTTCCTTTTCTCTCCCCACAACCTTCTGCTACCTTGAATACTTCACAGAAAGGAAGAAAATTAGGGAAGCATCTTGCCTCTTCCCTCAGGTCACTATGATAATCCCCAGCCCATAACTATCCCCAAAGACTCCCTAATGGCCTCCCTAATGATCAAACTACAAGCAGAGCATTAGCTGAGAGGAAATTGGAATTTGTTAATGGCAATAACAAAGCATTAAACTACTCTGGGTTACATAACTCTTTGCCGCCCAAGATTCTAATGCACTCGTGGAGATTGAGGAGCTTAATATACCCAACGTGCTGGAAATGGGGGTTGGATAGGGGGGCCACTGAACTAAATGGATGGGAAAGCTGTGTGTCCCTGGCTGTGGACTTAAACTGAAAGTCACAAAAAATTGTCCCAACATTCCTTTTCATGCTTGTCCAACAAAACTTTCTAGAAAGATGAAAATATTCTGTGTCTGCATAGTTCAATAGGGTATCAACTGGCCATATGTGGTTGCAGAACTCTTGAAATGTACCTAGTAGAAGTGTTTTTCGTTGTATCTAAATTTAATTCCCATAATTTAAATGATCACATTAGCTGATCTCCCTTGCACGTATATAGATATTATTCTATCTCTGGCAGAATTGTATTTCAGGATACATTTTTAAATGTTCTTTTGTTCCTCTTCAATTTGTGACTCCTTTCATAGTAAACCATATCATTGTCTGATTTCAAATGGCCAATACTGGATCAGTCCACTCGTCTCACTAATGCTTAAGATATTGATTTTAAAGCAAACTATTTGTGTTAATCTGGGTAGACTAGAGAAACAAATTCATAGATACTCATACACATAAGAGTATGAGCCCCAGTGGTGTAAGTGGTTGAGTGCAGGACTGCGGCCCGCGGGCTTGGTGGTTCAAATCCAGCGGCGGCTCTCAGGATCAGTGCTGAGTAGCTCCCACGACCACCAGAGGGCAGTGATGCCCCCACCCCCAAAAAAGAGGCTTATATACAAGAGTAATTGAATATTGAGAAAACATCCAAGCCCAGACAGATCAAGTCCATAAGTATAATACTAGCGCAAATGTCCAGTACCAATCTATAAAATCCTCCTCAGACTCATGAAATACATGCAATGATGCTGAATGCATAGGACCACAGTCCAGTGGGTTGGTTGTGTGGACTCAGGGGTGTTGTGAGCATCTCAGTGCTGGCAGGGGTCTCCACATAGCTTATCCGGCTGCAGAGGTCTGGTTTCATCGGGGTAAGTCTAAATGACTTCTCCAGCTTCCAGGGTATAGTGCCATGTCTCTTGTCAGTAGAGTGTCTCCAAGGAAGAGAGAGAGACTCCTGTCTCCCAAGAGGAAAATACCAGATTTGCCAGAATTCTCAGAAAGCCATGCCCACACAGAGGTCTTATTGGCTATGACCCGACTGACAGACTAGACTCCACCCCCTCACTCTTAATCATCTCAGGTCGCAAATTGAAACCAGATGATTATGTAACTACCACACTATTTCATTTTTTGAAAACTTGCAATTTTCCATGACTGGAACGTCCTATATTCTACTTTCTGATTATTAATAGACATTTGTCATCGTTTCTTTTCATTTTAAGTCATTCCCTATGAGCAAACGAAGATTCTGAAAGTTCTGTTCTATCCCCATCATTAATGTTGATTCTACTTTGAGGTAGCATAATCAGGTAAGCATTTGACTGCTAGTCACCAAGTCAGAGGTTCAAACCCATCAGCTGCTGGATGAGAGAAAGATGAAGTTTCTGCTCCCATAGCAATTTTCATCCTGGGAAACCTCATACAGGTCTGCTGGGAGTCTGAGACTACTCAATGGCTGTGGGTTTAGGCTTTGGTCTACTTTCCGGAGGCAGTTCTTCCCCAGTCATATTTTGAGTGCCTTCTAACTTGAAGAGCTCATCTGCCAGCACCATACGAAACAATATTCTGCTGCTATACATAGGACTTTAATGATTCTCTTACAAGTAGATTGACAGGCTCTTCTTCCCTGTGTGCCTTAGTCTGGCAGCTCACAGAACCCTGTCCAACATGGCTGACCCTGTTGATAAATGATCTAGCAATGAGTGACATTGCTTTCACCCTATAGTAGCACATAAGTCACCAGAGTATGACAAACTAATAGACAAGTGGTTATCCAAATTTACATGCCAACCACCAAAGTAGAAGACTGCATCATACCAAATTGTGGAAGATAACTGTAGGCACATAACTTTAATCAGCACAGCTGCGACAGACATACTAACCTCAAGCCATGGCATTTTGTTTGTAAACTTTTAATACATGAAAGTCAGGTAAGCTCTTTTACTATCCTTGGGGAAAAATGTCAGACAGCAAGTGAGAAGTGAGTGTATACTGAAGATAAGTCAAAAATGGTTCCACCAGTACATCAACATGGGGCTTTTCCCAAACCCTGTTGGATTCAGAAGAGTGTATAGAATAAAGGATGTTATTGCTGATGTCAGATGGATCTTGGCTGAAAGGAAGGAATTCTAAAAAGATGTTTACATATGTTTTATTAACGACTGAAAAGCATTCAACTGTGTGGATCATTTAAAGCTATGGATAACATTGTGAAGAATGGGAATTCCAGATCACTTACTTTCACTCAATATGGAACATGCACACCGAGCAAGAGGCCACTAACCTCAAGGAAAGTATGTGTCAAGGTTGCATCCTTTCACCAAATATATTCAACCCATCTGCTGAGGAAACAATCTGGGGAGGTGGACGGCACGAAGAAGTATGCAGCATTAGGACTGGAGAAAGGCTCACGAACAATGTAGGCACAGGAAGGAACGAGCTCTAGCACTAGAGACAGATGCAGGAGCAGGTCATAACATGCACAACAGTGTTTGAGAGCATGGAGATCAGGAGACGAGAACAAAGGAACTGTGCTGGGCTTCCCAGTCTTCAGAGCAAAGGGAGTGCGGTAGGTTTACGAATTGAGACAGAGAAAGAGAGAGAGATGAGTGCCTTTCAGCAATAAGCTTGCTGGTGAAATGGGCTGCTTCCAAGTATTGTCCAAGCAGAGCAGAAGCCAAACCAATTAGGGCCCTCTTTTTCCACGCTATCAGAGGTCCCAGAATCATGGCTTGCCTAGGGGTGTGGCTGAGAAGAAGCTGAAAGCTGTCCTGGTTGGCAGTGTCCTGAGTTGTGTCCAGTTTCCTCCAAGATGATCTTGACCCTGAGTTGTACCCTGTTACTTCCCCATTAATCACGAATAGGGTCTATGAGTTCTGTGTGGCCATTACAGTGAATTTCCTAACAGAGCAAAGGAGTTGAGGTTGCCAGGGGGAGGATAGTTATATCAAAATTGGTAAAATATATATATATAAAATAAAATTTTAAAACAGGTTGAGAGGGCAGGAAGGTATGATTTCTACCTCATAGGGCCAACTCTGTGATGATATTGATTCCACTTGCCCCTCATTAATCTGAATAACTCCTGACACCAATAGAAGTAGCTTATAGCCATCGATATCCTGAAATTCTGAGTTATGTATGCTTCTTACTTTTTACCTAATAAGGATACATAAATGACACAATGACTCACAGATGGCTCCTCTTGCACATTATAGCAACCAGATAGAGAATAAAATGTCAGCTGATTTTTAGGTCTTCAAAAATATACTGAACCAAAAGCAAAACAAGAGAAGAAAAAATAGATTACTTCAACAAAATTAAAAGGCTCTATGAAGTAAAGGATACCATGGCAATGGCAGAAGATGCTTGCAAGTCAGGTAGATGGTAAGGAAATTGTCTTACAACTCAAAAATAAAACAGTCAAGTACCATTTGCAAGTGGTTTATAGAGACATGTTTTTTGTTTCTCTTTGTCTTCACTATTTGAAGATATACCAAACTGTTCTATAAACTGGTCACAGAATTTTTTATGCCCACCAGCAGTGTTTGAGAGTTCTAACTTCTCCACACCCCGTCATCACTTACTGTTCTTGTCTTCTTCATTGCAGTCATCGTTGTGTGATGATGTGGAGTGGACCCCACGAGGGTTTTATCTTTATGTCCCTAGTGTCTGGTGCGCCCTTCGTCATCAAGCTGAATTCAACTCCTAGCGACCTACAGAAGAGGGAATGGAGCTGTCACGTGGTTCTCCTGCAGAGCAGCCGGGGTGGGTGGGGGTGGGGGCTCAACTTGACAGGAGTAGGCTAATGGCCAGCCCCACTGAACATCTTCTCATGTGCTTATTGGCCATCTGTCTATCTCATTTGGAGAAATGCCTATTCAAATCCCCTGCCCGTATTTTAAAAAGCAGTCTTTAATCAATGCATGGTAAGATGTTTTACAATATTCTGGGACACAAGTATCTCATCAGATACATGATTTGCAAACAACCTCCCCCAATTTGAATGTGCCATTCTATAGAGTGAACTGGGATCACCCTTTGCTCAGGAAAGAAAGCGTTGTCAAAAAGCATGAGCTCAGCTTCCTTAAAAGAACGTCCCCCTTTCTGATGAGAAGCCGTGAAGAGACGCTTGGTCCTCAGCATGGAGTGAGCACTGATGACAAAAACGCCATCATGTAGACAGCAGGAAAGAGCAGACAGCAAAGGCAACAAGGGCTGTGCTCATTAAACACAGAGTTTAAAATAATCAAGTTGTCCATCTTTGTCCTTCCCCCATTTGGTTATACATCCCCACGTCTCATGCTTTCTGAAAATTATACGGAGCTAATTACTTTATAGCCATTACTGTATAAACTGTATAAGACAGTGATCTGGAGAACTTAGCTTCCCCCACCGAAGAGCAGAAATGTGTGACAATGAACCCTGCTAGCACAAGACCAAGAGGGACATGGAGCAGTTCATGGGGATACATGCAGAAACCCGGGTAGCTTGAATTCCTCTCTGCTTCCTACACACCTGCCATCATTATGAACTAACCCAAACCAAAATGTATGCAGGGAGAAAAGAGAGCCCAATGGGTAAGAACTAGATAAACCAACTTACCTCTCAACAGATAAAAGGTGGTTTAGCTACAAGCTAACAGCTTCTTTGAAAGTTATGCATACACCTATCATTTGTCCCTGAAATGCAACTTCTAGGTATTGACCCAAGAGAAATAAAGACAGCTGTCCATTCAAAGACTTGTATACAAATAACCATAGAAGCATTATCCTTAATAGACTGCCATATGAGAGCAAAGCAAATATCTACCAACCGGTAAATGAATGAATAAATATATGCATAGGAAAGTGTTGTCCAGCAATAAAAAGGAGCTACTGATATATGTTACAACACTGATAAATCTCAAAAACTTTATGCTAAATGAGAAAAAAAACAGATTTGATTCTATTTCCGTGAAAGGCAGATCTACAGAGATGAAAAGCAGCTTGCTATTAGGTACCACAGAGTCGGTTCCCACCCATCTGCACAGCAGAAGGAAACACTGCCGATCCTGCCCCATCTTGACAACTGTCCCTGTGCTTGGACCCACTGTTGCAGCCTCTATGATGCCATTATGGTTCCACATTCCAGCACTCCTACCAGCTGACTGACCACAGCAAGTTACTAAACCTCAGATGCTCGTTCCTGGAAAACAGACCTAATAGACATTGCAGGGTCATATACGTACACAGGCCTTGTAGCGCACACGAAGTCTTCAACAATGCTGATGCTCTTGTTTTCATCATCACCCTCATCACCACAGCCCCAATCTTTCACATTCTGGAGGCTTGGAAACTTGATTGCTGGACATAATGCTCTCAGTGTGTGTTTAGTGCTACGATCACTGTAACGCCGACTTCCTGGCAGAGGTACAGTGCTTCATAACTCTCACTCACTCTTTTAGGGGCACAGACTTTCAAATGAGGTGCCCGGGTCCTTTCACTGGATAGAACAAATGTGAACAAATCCTCTGGCAAAAGCAGTCTTTGCCAAATCAACAATAAAGAAATTTTCTAAATAGGTACGTTTTTGTTATTTGTTCTGGGAGAACTGGACAAAGAAGAAAATGTCAGTATCTCCTTAGAGATGCCCAGCAAATAGGGGAAACAAACATGAGAAAAATAAAGCCATCTGCCAGAGATGCTGGCACAGTGACACAACCAGACCCCACACCCAGAGATCTATCACTCACAGAGAAAATCAAGGCCATGGAACCGCACTGGCTGCCTCCTGGGGAAAACACTGAAACCAGCTGGAAAAAATTGTAAAGCTTTCTTCTTCTTCTTGTTCTTTTTTCTCTTTCTTCCTGTATTAAGCCCAAGTGTAAAGGGAAGGGAAAATACCCGGAGGGTTTTCCCGTCTGTAGTCTGTTGGTTCTCCTTTTCTCTCAGATGGGCCAGGAGTTGGGTAAACAGGGCCACAGAAAAATGCCTGCAGCAGGCAAAGCACAATGGTCATCTCTGGCTTATCCGGTCTACCTCCCTAGCCCAGCAGCTACCACAGCACAATGCTTCCAGGACATCCTGCATGCCACGCTCTTCAGAGAACATCTGAGAAGTCACCAATGCAGTGAAGGGCCGGGTGCCTGCATGGGCGGGGGCACTGCCATGGAGGTATCCATGCTCACTGGGCAGCCCCCCAAAGCCCCAGGGCCTCAGCAGCATTCAAGGGAAAGGTGTCATAGAGTTGACCTGTCTAAGGATCACGCTAGCTTAGCATCCAAGAAAACTTCAGGCCCCTACAGGCTGCTATCTAGTTCCCATATCAGTAAAACAAAAACACGGAGGAAGGCAACTCTCTCACAGGCATGTCTGTTAGGCACAAATGTGAGGGTTCCTGAGCGGAGAGAATAACGTTCCTGCCATCCTGGGCCTCTTCTCAAATGCCGCTCTTTTCTGATTTTTTTTCCTCACTATAGTCATGTAAGTTGAGAGCTGAGAAAGTCCACAGAGCTTAGAAAATGAAATTACTAATTCAAGATCACACAGAATGGTGGCAGCCAAGCCAAGACTAACACCCACAAAAGAGGAAAACGCTGCTGTTCCACATGACCACGGAATCTCCAAATGAAAGAGCCTGCCCTGACCTAGGAAGAAAGTGCTTGCAAGGAGATTACCAAGGGAGCTAGGGCTATGAGTATCAAAAGGGCTAGAACTATGGTTTCTGAGCCAAGGCCAAGGTCCAAATCTTTCCTTCAGTGGGTTATGTGACTTTAGAAAAGTTCATTATACGTGGCTTCCTGGTCCACCTTAAGAGGCTAGTAACAGTCTTACCTTATACAAAGAGTTTTCCAAAGATTAAGTATGCTTATCTAGTTACTCCATGGCTGCTGTCTTCATGTTGCTATGTTGCTGATAGATACTTCTGTGCATCGAATATCAGCAGGGTCACCCGGGGTGCACAGGTTCCCATGGAAGAGCCAGAATAGCACAGACTAGAACAAGGCTTGCAATCTACGTCCAAAATCTTGCTGCTGAGTTGATTCTGCTCACAGCAACCCTGTAACAATCCTATAGGGCAGCGTGGCACTGCCCCACAGGATTTCCAAGGCTGTGATCTTTGCAGAAATAAAATGCCACGTGTTCTTCCAACCACCTTTCAGCTAGCGGCTGGGTGCACAATCATTGTGTTACTAAAAAAATGAGGCACTGAACACCTTCCAGATCACACAGCAATACTGAGCCCACTTCCTTTGGACACACAGTCCAGGTCAATCAAGTGCTGCAAGAGGACATCACGTTTTGTGGAGGGCTGGCGATGGATAGCCCTGTTGAAACAGAGAGCAAAGGAGCCACAGCGATAAGCTCAAGGAAGCTGGCAACCATAAAGACCACACCGGACCAGGCAGCGCTGCATGCTGTTGTACACAGTGCTGCTGGAGTTGGCGTCTACGTAACAGTTAGTTGCCCAACTCCCTATCTACGTATCCAAATACAGCGCCAGGAGATAAGCCCCTCCAACTACGACTGCAAAAGAGCTGCCTCCTCAAAGAAGTCAACTGTAATGATAGGGAAGGAACAAAGGTTTCAAGACCTTCATTTGTTGATGGGAGTATGACTCAAGATGAAAAGAAACAGCTACAGACATCCAATAATAATCAGAACACAGGATGTATGTAGTATGAATCTAAGATAAATTGAAAGTAACCAAAAATGAAATAGGATGCACGACTGTACAACTCCTCCTCTTCTCTTTTTTTTTTTTTGTACAACTCTTCAACTATTGAATTGTATGATAGCTGAATTATATACCAATAAAACAGATGGGGGAAATGCAATAGAATGCATTAAAAAACAATATTCTAGGTATGAGTAAGCTGAAATGGATGTCCACTGACCATTTTGAATCAGGTGGTCATATGGTTTATAATGCAATGAATGACATATTCAAGATAAATTGTGGCAGACTCACTGTTGTAAAGAACATTTCAAGATTGACCTAAAAATGTAATGTTGTTTGTGATCTCAGAGTATCTATATGCCTATATGGAAGACAAATAAGTACAACTTTTCTTCAAATGTATCACCAACCACTAAGGCCAATGACGAAGAAATTAAAATAGTTTTGTCAATTCCTTTCATTTGAAACTGAACAAACATGCACTCAAAATGCAGCCATAATTATTGGTGATCAGAATGTAAAAGTTGGAAGTAAAGAGTAAGAGGAAGTAGCTGTAAAATATAGTCTTGTATATAGAAATAGAGCTGGCATTTTCATGGTAGAATTTTCAAGATCAATAAATTTCTTGCAAGAATCTTTTTCAATAACATGAATGGAGTTATACATATGACCTTCACTAGATGGAATATAGAGGAATCAAAGTCCATATGATCAACCAAAACAAGGCCAGGGGACAACTACAGAAATACCATCAATCATTCATGTGCAAGTTCATACTGCACCTGAAAAAAATTACAACATGTCCACAAAAGCCAAAACACAGCTTTGAGTATAGCCATTTAAACTTACAGATCATCTCAAGCACCAATTTGACACATTGAACATTAATGGATAAAGAACAAATGACATGTGGGATGATATCAAAAATGTTACACACGAAGAAAGCAAAGGATCAGTAAAAAGACTGAAAAGAAAGAAAAGACAGATTCTGAGTCTTGTTTTTGAATGCAGAGTAGCTAAGGCAAAAGAAAGAAATGATGAGCAAACGAGCTGAACACAAAGAGCAGCTGAGAAGGCAAAGTACAATAATGACGTGTACAACGCTCAGGGACCACGCTCAGAATTCTCAGGCTGAAAGAACTGAAGGAAAATCTCAAGCCTATAATTGAAGTAGTCTGTGGGTAAAATTGGATTACACTTCAAGGTCAGGAAAACCAAAATCCTCATAATTGGACCACTAGACAACGTAATGATAAATGGAGGGGAAAAAAACAGAAGTTTTCAGAGATTTCATTTACTTGAATTCACAAGCACTATGTGTGGAAGAAATAGTCAAAAAATCAAATGGCGTATTGCATTGGGAAGATGCGCTGCAGAATACCTCTTGAAAGTGTTGAAGAGTAAGGATTGTTAAGGTGGATTAAGGTACACCTGTGACGAGCCGTGGCACCGCATATGCAAGTGAAAATTGGACAATGAATGAGAAAGACCAAAGAATGCAACCATGTGAATTATGAACATGGGGAAGAATTCTGAAAGTACCATGGGCTTCCAGAAGAAATGAACAAATTAGTCTTGAAGGAAGTACAGTCAAAATGTTTCTTAGAGGGAAGAATATTGAGGGTATCACAGAGTACCAGGAGAACGAACAAATTTGTCCTGAAGAAAATATAGTCAGAATCCTCCTCAAGAAGACGATGCTGATTTAGTCTCACATACTTTGGACATGTTAGCAGGAGGAACCAGTCCCTGGAAAAAGATATCAAGCTTGGTAAAACAGAAGAGCAGCAAAAAAGATGGATTGACACAGTGACAGCAGCAGTGGGTTCAAAATATAACAATTTTGAGGATAGCTCTGTTTTGAGGAAAACAGAGCAGAGTTTTCTTTGTGCAAGAAGTGGCACCTAATAAAAACAACACCTATCTAAATTTAGTAATACAGAAAATTTCTAGAATCATGCCAGATATAAGTACTACTTAAATCACCATCATCACTATGCTAAGTCAGAGAGAAGTGAAAGAGAGGAAAAGTTGAGAGATTATATATAAAACAATTTTTTTAAAATAAAGGAAGTGAGCATGTGGTCAGTATTTATGTAGAGCATTATTTAACTTCAAAAAATGTAAAGACATGCTAATGGTGTTCAACAGGAAAACAAAAGAAAAACATTAGGTATCATATGACTCCTTTTAAAATCATACATAGATTATGTCTACCTCATCATGAAAACAAAAGAAAAACACAAAGAATGTTAGTTCATCTTCTCTGAGAAGTGGAATTGTGGCTGACTTTCATTGCCTTTATTACTTTTCTCTGTTTTCTATGTATTATGTTGTAAACAAGCATTTCTTTAGGAATCAGCATAAAGGTAGGGGTTAAAGTTGTCTTTCAAGAAGAGACTTGACATAGAGTCATGTCTTCAATGGCAGAAGGGTGAGTACAGAACAGTCATGGTGCTTAGCGGTGGAAGCCCAAGAACAAGGGCCTATGTTTGCTCAACCAGCCAAGGGCAGGGGGGCTGCGTTTGGGAAATGAGAAGCAAAGAGAGGACACGAGAAATAAGAACAAATTTCAAAAAGAGAAGAAAGTAGAGATAATGACTTCAGCAGTCCCTAGCAGTCCCTAGTTTAAATGGGGATGGGGAGCATGGAGAAAGGAAGTAGAGAAAATGGGAAAAAAAAACAGATCTCAGCAGTTGTGATAGATTTATTGTGCCAACTAGGCCTCCATAGGAATATGTGGGTGGAGTTTAATCAGGTCGCAGCTTGATTGGAGGATAACTAAGATAAATGCTTTCTGAGGCCAGACTCCTGTCTCTTTTGTTCCCTGGTGATCAGACCAGCATGACACTGCTTGAGTTAGTCCCTTGCCTCAGCCATGTGCTGCACTACCTGTGGATCAAGCCAACCAGTGGATCACATTGCCTCCAATTGCTGGAGCTTGAGGCTCCTTTACTGATGCCTCTCCACTGCTGGTGGCTCATGTTGCTGTGCCTACATTGCTAGAGCTTGAGACCTCAATGAGGCCTGCTTTGTCAAGCTCCTTAGCTACTGACTATTGCTGCCCCACCTTGATGTCTGCTGTCTGCATGCCTACTGTGCCTGTTTTTGCCTGAGGGAAGACTCTGCTGTCTTCTTTGACCTTGGACAGCAGCCCATGTGATATGATGGACCTTCAGTCTAAGCCCTCTGTACTGCTGTGGAGACTAATTAGCGATTATATTTCTTCTCACTATATAAACATATCCATATATATAGATGTGTGTGTATATATATATATATATATATATATATATATATATATATAAATTCCTGGTTTTGCTTCTCTAGAGAACCCCTACCTAATACAGCAGGGAACATGTTTTCCTAGCTAAGATGGAGGACCAGTCATCAAAGCTAAAAACACAAATGATCAAGATAGCTGGGGAAAGGAAGCATGGATTCCTATTGGAGGCAGTACAGGGACAGGGTATTTGAAGGCTTGGCATTCAGTTATCCTCCAAGTCTGAGACCATCCTCCATACCAGTGAGGAACAGGAATTTCCTTTTCAGCATCCAGCTGGGAGAAAAAGCTCTTTTGATTCTGAAACCACTGACAGATGCAAGCCAGGACTAAAAAGAAAAAAAAATTCCCATGAGCTCTAAGAAGATTGTGTTAACCCAGGCATCTTTCTCTGAAAATCTCCCTGGTTTATCTCAGTCCCTACCTAGTCCAGCTCATGCCTCAAGCTTGTCTCTTGTGCTGGAATTACTGGTAGCTCATATGAAAAGGTAGACAGACAGAAAAGCAGAACCGAAGATGCAGAACACAGACAAGAGAGAGCAGTATTAGAGACCTCATGCTCTGAGCTTCCTTCTCTTCTAACAAAACCGACTCTATAATGAGCTGAACAAATGCCCATCTCACAACTGCAGCACCTCGCTACCCACTTCCCTTTTGGAACAAAACCTAGGCTGTTAAGATTCAACCCGGTCACCTATCCTCCACCCCAATTTCACAGTTGAAAACAAGGCAGAAAAAGGAAAATTTGCATTTATGTCTATCAAAACAGATAAAGTAAGGCACTTTACAAAGGCTAACTCTGTTAGAGTCTTCCCAAAGTCACAATTTTTTGTAGTAACACAGCCAGGAGAAAGAGAGTTCGAATGACTGTCCTTTTGGTATCATCACTGCCTGTGAATTGGACCACACTACTGCACTCTGCCCTCTCGTTGCTCGCAGACTTCTCCTGGGCAGATGCTCATATACAAATAAAACCAGATGGGTATGTTAAATTCACATGTAAACCAACAGGTTCTCTACCAAACGGTGACCCCTCAAGCTAGATTGTCAGGACCTATGCAGGGTCAGTGGGGCTTACAACTTTTCATCTTGGGGCCTATGATAGTGAGATTTTGTGTCAACTTGACTGGGCCAAGATTCTCAGTAGTTTGGCAGCTGTCCCCCATGATGTAATGTAACGAAATGTAATCAGCTCATGTTGTTTTGTTGCTAGACATCATAGAGTTGGTCCCAGCCAGTAGTTACCCGATCCATAACAGAAGGAAACACAACCCTGCCCTGTGCCATCCTCAAAATTAATTATCCCTATGCTTGTGCCCACTGTTGCAGTCACAGTTCAATCCATCTCCTTGAGGACTTTCTCCCTATGCTACCTCTCTACTTTAGCAAGCACGATGTCCTTCTTCAGGAACTGGTCTCTTTTGATAATCTGTCCAAAATATGTAGTACAAAGGACAATCTAGCTTTACTTCTTGCATCAGTTTGTCCTTTTAGTAGTCCATGGTACTTTCAATATTCTTCTCCAGCATCAAAATTCCAATGCATGAATTCTTCTTAGGTCTTTGTTATTTAATGTCCAACTTTCACATGCATTTGAGGCAATGGATGGAAAATACCATGGCTTGTTTTTCAGGACCACCATAGTCCTCTTTACTTTTTAATACTCAAAAAAGTTTTGTACAAGATATCTACTTAATGCAACTTGTCTTTTGACCTCTTGACTGATGCTCTTATGAGTATTCATTGTTGATCCAAGCAAGACGAAATCCTTTATGACTTCAACCTTTTCTCCATTTATCATGACATGACCTATTGGTCCAGTTATGAGGGTTTGGGTCTTCATTACATTGAGTCATTATCCACACTGAAGACTACACTCCTTGATCTTTATCAGCAAGTGCTTCAAGTCCTCCTCATTTTCAAAAAGCAAGGTTTTGTCATCTGCATATCATAAGTCATAAGCTTTTCTCCAATCCTGACGCCACATTCTTCCTGATTATTTGCTCAGCGTACAGACTAAATAAATATAGTAAGAGGATATAACTTAACCAAACCTTTCCCAATCTTGAACCATCTAGTATTCCCTTCTTATGTTAACAACAACCATCTCTTGATCCATGTACAAGTTCTGAATGAGCACAATGAAGTGTTCTGGAATTCCCATTCTTTTCCAGTTTATCTGAAGTTTATTATGATCCATGCAGTTGAATGCTTCTGCATAGTCAATAAAACATAAGTAAACATCTTCTGATATTCTCTGCCTTCAGCCAAGATCCATCGGACATCATTGTTCCATGTCCTCTTCCGAATACAGCCAAATTCTGGCAGTTCCCTGTCAATGTACTATTGTTGCTATTGGATGATCTTCAGTAAAATTTTACTTGTGTGTGATATCAATGACATGGTTCTATAATTTGAGCATTTTGTTTGGTCACCATTCTTTGAAGTGAGCCTAAATATGGACCTCTTCTCGTAAGTTGAGCAAGTACTGGTCTTAATGGTCTTCCAAATTTCATGGCATAAACAAGTGAGTGCTTCCAGAGCTTCATCAGTATTTTAAAACATTTCAATGGGTATTCCATCAATTCCTGGAGCCTTATTTTTGACAAATGCATTCAGTGCCACTTGAACGTCTTTCTTTATCACAATTGGTTCTTGATCATATGCTACCTCCAGAATTGGTGGACTGTCAAGTAGTTCTTTCTGGTACAGTGACTTTGTGGATTTTTTCCATCTTCTCTTGATGCTTTCTACATCATTCAATATCTTGCCCATTGAATCTTTCAATGTTGCAACTTGAGGCTTGAATTTTTTCTTGAGGTCTCTCAGGTTAAGATATGCAGAATGTATTCCTCTCTGCTTAAGATATGCAGAGTGTGTTCTTCCAGTTTGGCTTTCTAATTGAAGGTCACACAATTCTTAATATTTGGTCCTGTCTTCTTGAGCTGCCCTTTGAAATGTTGTTTAGGTCTTTGACCTCAACCTTCCTTCCACTGGCTTTAGCTACTCTAAAATAAGAGCAAGTTTCAGAGCCTCTTCTGACATCCACCTTGATCCTTCCTTTCATTCCTATCTTTCAAATGACCTTTTGCTTTCTTCATGAAGGATAGACTTAATGTCATCACAACTCATCAGGTCTTCTGTCAGTAGTGTTCAATATGTTGGAGCTGTTAAGATGTTCTCAAAACTCAGGTGGGATAGACTCAAGGTTGCATTTTGACTCTTGTAGATTTGTTTTAGTTCTCCTCAACTTGAGCTTATTATGAACAGTATTTTTAGCTGCTGATATTGACCTTTTCCATCAGTTCTTCTCATAGATGTAGTCAATTATATTTGTGTGTCCCATATGAAGAAGTTCATATATAGAGTTGTCATTTATGGGCTTCAAAAATATGTTTACTATGAACAAGTCATTGGTCTAGCAAAATTCTCCCATACAATCTCCAACTGCACTTCTATCGGCTATCATTCTGTAGTGATATGTGTGTTGCTGTGATGCTTGAAGCTATGTCACGGATATTTCAAATGCTGGCCAAGGTCACCCAAAATGAACAGTTTTTGGTGGAACTACCAGATACAAGAAGACTATAAAGAAAGCATCGGTTGCCCACTTCATAAAAAGGTGCCACTGAAAGCCTTATGCCTACCATCTAAACACTGTCAGATACTGAAGAATCAACACCATGGTGAGATCTAAAGTATGATCAACTCTGTGCAGTCATGAGTGGCTGTGGTGAAACGCAGCACCCTTGATTAAGTCACAGCTTTGATGCAATCGGAAGGAAGGCTCCTCTAGGATGTGGCTCGCTCCTTTTAAAGCAGATTTCGTCTCAAACACTTGAAGATAACTGAGTTGCCATTCAGCATGGAGACAGCAAAGTCCACAGGGAAGAAGCACACCAGCAAGTGTGATCAAGAGGGGCCAAAAGGGAGCAGATATCGAGCATCAAAGAACAGGAATCACTTCATTACGAATGAGGGGAGGGGCAGGGTGGGGACCTAAGGCCCACTGGTGGGTAATTGACCACCCCTTTACAGGGGAGCCACAGGAAGGAGACAGACTAGTCAGAGTGCAGTCAGGCAGTGATGATGCATACAAGTTTCCTCTAGTTCCTGAGGTCTCCCTACCCCCCAACCATCATGATCCCAACTCTACCTTGCACATCTGGATGGACTGGAGAAGGTACACTAGTGGAGAGGGGGGCTGGAGATATGGGGAAATCAGGATGGATGAGCCCCCCTTGGGCCGGTGGTTAGATTGGAACTACCGGATGGGTGGAGAGAAGATGGGGTAGAGACGAAACCAGCTGCAAGGATCTACATATGACCTATCTGGAGGACGGGCATGGGGGAGTGGGTTGAGGGAGGTGTCGGGCAGGATAAGATACAACAGAATAATAATAATTTATAAAGTGTTGAGGGTTGATGGGAGAGAGAGCAGGGGAATAAAGGAGGGGTTGGAGGAACTGACACCAGGGGCTGGGGGAAAGGGCTGATGTTTGGAGAATGATGACGGCAGCAGAAGTGAGAGGGTTCTTGTCACAGTATGTTTATTTATGTATTGGAAAAATGATGTACGAGCCCCTAATAAAATGATTTTTAATTAAAAAAAAAAGAAAGCTGGACATTGAATTGGAAAGACCAGAGAAGTATCAATATGCTTGCATCTTGGCATTGACAAAGAATACAGACAGTGTCATGGACTGCCAAAGGAACAAACGAATATGTCTTGGAAGCAGTGTAGCAGAATGCTCTTTAGAGGCAAGAAGGGCAAAACTTTGTCTCATTGTACTTTAGACAAGTTCTCAGGAGATACCAATTACCAGAGGACAATATGCTTGGAAAGGAAAAGGGTGGATGGAAAAGAGGAAGACTTTCTTTTTTTTGGGGGGGGGGGGCGGGGGGGCATCACTGCTCTCCGGCGGTGGGAGTAGGAGGCCCAACCCCACTGCTGGAATTGAACCTCCATCCCAGTGGGCCGCAGTCCCGCGCACAACCACTACACCACCGGGGCTCAGCCCAAGGAAGACTTTCAACGAGTGGATTGACAGTGGCTACAGCAATGGGCTCACACACCGGGCTAATTGTGCAGATGGAATGGACTGCACATTGCTTTATTCCATTGTACACAGGGGTCCTAGAAGCCAGGACCAACTGGACAGCACCCAAACAAGAACAATGATTGGTGCACTTGAAATTCCTGCTTTCTAGCTCCTTATTTTAACGGAATATGATCTTTTATTATATAACAGATGAGTCCATAGATTCCTCTTCTGATGATTTTCAGTTTTTCTCCTATGTGCTGAATCATAAATATATACCGATCTGGTCATTTCCATGGTTTAAAAGCACAAATGTGGACACCAAGGAGGAAGAAGGACATGTCATCTCACTTTGGGTCTGGCAGGCACTTTCAGATTCCAGAACCAGTGGATGTGAAGTCAATTCCTACTCATTGAGACTGCGCATGTGTCAGAGTTCAACTGGGCTCTATTTCTGTGTAATCATTTAGTTGTGTGTGAAATAAAGAATGAAGTGACTTGTAAAAAAAAAAAAGCAGATTTCATGAGGAAGTGTGTCACTTCTGCTGGATCTGGATCTGACATCTGGCTTGTCCACCTGCTGCCTCATGAATCTTCGGGTGCCAGGAGCCACACTCCCCACCTAAGGTTCATTTGACTTTGTGTCCACCCGCCTATGGTCTCCCTACCTCATCTTCCTATACACTGATCATCAGCCCTCCTGGCTACACGCATCAGGAGAAGCCTACAGCTCACTATCTCACCAGCAGGTCTGAAAGAGACTGGGATAACCAGATTCTACCACTGTGCAAACCATTTCTAGATATAAATCTCTTTGTATGTGTGCACACATAATCATCACTGGTTTGCTTCGCTAAAGAAACCAGCCTAACGGGCTGAGCCCCGGTGCGTAGTGGTTGTGTGTGGGACTGTGGCCCACTGGGACAGAGGCTCAATTCCAGCAGTGGGGCTGGGCATCCTACTCCCACCACCGGAGAGCAGTGATGCCCTCCCCCCCAAAAAAAAGAACCCAGCCTAACATAGGGCCCCAGTTGCTTCGTGTAGCTTCAGCTCTCACTGTATACTGAATCCAAATGGTTATTCTGGTTAGCATGTGTCTACACACCCAGTGCTTCAAATTCTGGCTCCACAATGCTGTCACCACTGACCAATGTTTTCACTTGTCTGTGTTTTGGTGTCTTCCCATGGGAGGGGAGCACTCTGTGTCCCTTCCTAAAAGGCCCCGAAGACATCTGCAGTCTGGTTCAATGTTTGCACACAATCTCAGGAAGACAGAACTCTTTCAGGAGATGAGTTGTGATTGGGTTTAACCATTAATGGTTCTCTCCTGCCTTTTGGCTAGTAACTCAGCTCTGACTAATGAATACCAGGAAATGGGTTCAAACGGGCTTCCTCTGCAGCTTAAAAATGTTTTACTAGGGAAGATTTGCCTCTTCCATTGCCTCGGGCACTGCAGGTTTAATGGCTAGTGCTATAGCAATCATCATGCAGCCTGAGAGAAAGGGCCAAAATGTCAAGGAGCCATCAACCCCAAGAACTAACATTCTCTCCTTCTTCTTCCTCCTCCTCATCCTCTTCTTCTTTTCAATTAGTAAATATTTATTCAACAAATAAGCAAAAACTGGCATGTTTCTCAAACTCAAAGCTAGACTCTTTCCAAAGAAAACAAAACTGATGAGAAATGTCAACTTCAAATAGATACGAACGTGCTTGACACATGGATGTATGTATGGATTGTGATAAGAGTTGTGTGAGTCCCCAATAAAATGATTTTCAAAATAAGTAAATAGAATAAAATGAGAACAAACCTCCAAAAGCCAAAGAAATCTACCACATAAATTGAATCATAAAATGCTTTCAGTCCATGAGTCGCAGAAAACTGTGGAACATCTACTATGGACAAGGATGTGGAGAGGATCCAATGAAAAGGTAGAGACAATGTTTGTCCTCAAAACTCTGACAGACCCATATGTGCCCTGGAGAGGTGCACCTGGTTCCCATGCTAGGCTGCTAACCAAAAGCAACCTCAGAAGAAAGGCCTGGAGATCGACTGAAAAATCCACTGTGAAAACCCATGCAGTTTCTATTTGGAAACACCTGGGTCACCCTGAGTCTAATGGATTTTGATGCCAGCTTGTTTTATGCGTCATCATTATTTCTTTTTTATATTTAGTGATCTTGTCTTTATTATCTTTTATTAAAATATCATTTTATTGGGGGATTTTACAGCTCTCACAACAATTCATACATCAATTATATCAAGCATATTTGTACATATGTTGCCATCATTATTTTCTAACGTTTACTTTCTATTGAGACCGCGGTATCAGCTCTTCTCTTTTTCCACTTCTCTTGTCCTTCTGTGCCAATGCCAGCCTCCACCTATCGAGGGCAATTGTGAGAGAAAAGCAAACCTTTGTTTTCTTACATCACTGGTAGGCCAAGAGTTCTTCCACTTGCCACCAAATACAATTCTGACAGATCAATGATGCATGTTTGTTTTTATTTTTAAATGTTGAAAATAATTTCCCAAAGAAATGATCTGATGCTGAGTCCTGGTGGCGTAGTGGTTGTGCGCAAGGCTGTGGCCCACTGGGTTGGAGGTTCAATTCCAGCAGAGGCTCCACAGGAGCAAAGGCTGGGCCTCCTACTCCCACCACCAGAGGGCATTGATGCCCCCCAAAAAACAAAACAAAATGAATTATCCAATAAAAGTACTGTTTAAAGGTCACTTTGAATTCAAATTTATGTATGGTATGTACAGCTAGACAGATACAGACAAAGACAGATGTCAATTCCAACACACAGAACCCTATAGGACCGAATAGGCTTTGCATGGCTGTCCATCTTTATGGGGGCAGGCAGCCTCATCTTTCTCCTACAAAGCTACACATACGTATTCCTAGTATGGCCCCATTCTCCTACTGGGGGCTTTGAGCCACCAGCATTTCAGTTAGGAGCCCAACACTTAACCCACTATATACCCACACCACATTTATTTTCTAGCTTTAACCTTCAAAAGGCCTTTGAAGCTATGCAGTCCCACAGCAACAAACATAACTTGGTTTCTATACCCAATCATCCAGTTTAAAACAAAACAGGACACCTTGAAGGAATGGCTGATTCGAACTGGGGCAAGGGAAGCATAACCTGAGCCTGGAACAAAGTGGAACCCCAGCAAGGAGAAGCAAGAACCCCAGTCTGGAGAAGAAGGAGGAATATAGGGCTGAAAATGAACCTGAATGAGAAGCCACTTGAGCAGCAAAATAACAATGAGATATTTAAGTCAGTAAACCAAGACAGAATAAAAGATTGTCCTTACAAAATATATCTAATAAACACATAGAAGAAATGAGGAGGTGACCAAAAAATCACCATTAGAATGCCAACACAGCAATAACTGTGGCAAAAGGATCTATGGATGAATTTGAAAAATTAGTGGGTGACACTTCATGGGGCTGGGGTGGGGGACAACACACAAGCTATTGCATAACCTCAAAGTATCTCCCTCTAGACCCTTGGATCAATCTTGTAAGTTACTCTGTACACCACATAAATGCATTCCTATTATGGCCCAATTCTCATTCCGGCAACCTACCTAAAACTATGATTATTTCATTTGCCAACTACCATGCATGCGTGACAGTTTTCTTTGACCTCGCATGTCCTTTATCACATTCTGTATGTTAACAAACACTTGGATGCCATTATGGTCCTGTGCCAAAGGTATCCATCTGGATAACATAATTTTGTCTTTGTTCTTCCCTTTGTTCTGTCTAAGACTATAATAAATTCTCTCTTAAAAATAATTTTTAAAGGGCTGAGCTCCGGGGGCGTAGTGGTTGTGCGCGGGACTGCGGTCCACTGGGATGGAGGTTCGATTCCAGCTCCATGGAGCAAAGGCTGGGACTCCTACTCCCACCACCTGAGGGCAGTGATGCCCAAAAAATAAAGAAAGAAAGAAATAAAGGAAATATGCATAGCACCACTGTCATAAGAGTCAAAGTTTATTCTTTTAAGAGAAACTGTAGAAGATTAAAAAAGCAAAAGTATATTACTAAAAATATTACCAGTAACTTTGGCGATCTTAAGAGACTCTTCGATAGATCTGCTTCTAGGAGGTACACCTTAATTTAACCTGCTCTTTGTTATGTTGGCTTCTCCAGAGAAGAAAAGCCAGTGATGCTTGCATGTGCAGGTATACAAAAAGAGATATATATCAAGAAATGGCTCGCACCATTGTTGGAGCAAGTGAGCCCAGTTCAGATTAAGTCTGCGGGTCAGATGGTGTGTTAGTCCAGGTTGACTCCAGAAACAAATTCATAGACACTTATGTGTATAAGAAAAACCTTATATAAAAGAGCAATTGCATATTAAGAAAATATCCCAACCCATTCCAGACCAAGTCCGTACGTCTGATATTAGCTTATATGTCCAATACTAGTCCATAAATTCTTTAGACTCATGGAGCACATGCAATGATGTCAAATGCAGGAAAATCTCAGGCTAGTGGGTAGAAGTCTTGTGGATCCAGTGGCAGTGGAAGCATATCAATGCTGGCATGGGTCTCCACGGGTCTCCTCTAGCAATCTGAGTGTCTCAGTAGCAAGAAAGTAATGGAAGGCAGAGAGAGGAGAGAGAGAGAGAGAGACTGGATCTGACTTCTGGTGAACTATTTAACTCCATCCTGCCTTCAAGTTGCTGGCCTAATTGACAGGCTAGAATCCACCCCTTCACTCAGGTTGAAAGATCATGTGACTGCCACAGATGGCAAGCTGCGGGCTGCTTCTCACAAGTGTAACTGTGGTTTCTAACGGACAGAAGTCAGGAAGACTACAGGCTGGTGAAGACAAAGTCAAGTGAATCCAAGTCTGGCAGGCGAGTGATGGCTCCTGGGATGGCGTGAAAAGGCAGCAGCTATAAAGCAGATAAAAGATAAAGATAGAGCTGAAAGGAAGCTTTCCATGGAGTATGTTTTAAAGGTCACATCCCCAAGGAGTCTTCCTTCCTTCCATTACATCAGTGCTGTGGCCAATCAAAGGTACTACATTCCACAGCTTCTGGCTGCTCACAGAGTGGATCATGTTATAGTAGAGACCATCATGGAGTTGATTACTTTCTATTTGTGGTTTAGTATTTGTATTAGTTTATCAGGAATCATGGGAGATTATGGTCAACCCACTGAGAAAACTGACTAAGCCAAATTGTCACAAAACCTAGCTATCACAGCCTCTAATCATGAGTTGACGTGATTCCCTTTCAATGAACAGAGTATGGCAAAAGCAAACACGTAACTTTACAGGCACACAACCTGACAAACACAACCTTGACCAAGTGATCAGGGGAACATAGGCAGTGACAAGTCATGTGGGTTTTATGTACCCCCTGAAGTGTTGCAATGAGAAGAGTTCATCACCCATCTTTTCCCAAATGCAGAATTCCAAGCTAATCGTTATAAAACATTACACGAATTGAGGGAAACTCTGCAAAATGTCTGCTCACTACTCTACTAAAGTTACTATTATTATAAGGCAAACATAGCAAAAACTCATATATTGGAAGAGTTTTAGAAGACAACTAAATACAATGTAGGCTGGATTCTGAAATAGAAAAGAACGTTAATTGGAAAACGGGGGAAACCTGAATAAAATCTGTCACATGGAAGACAATGTTGTTATGCTGATATGTGTTATGGTGTAGTTTCTGACATACAGCGACCCGGTGTACAACAGAACGAAGCGCTGCCCAGCCCTGCACCATCCTTACAATTGTTCTTATGTTTGAACCTGTTGCTACAGCTCTTGTGTCACTCTTCCTGCTTGATAGTCTTCCTCTTCTTTGTTGGCCCTCCACTTACCAAGACCCATGCCCTCTTCCAGTAACTGATCTCTCCTGACAACACGAACAAAGTACATAAGATGAAGGCCTACCGCCCTGGTTTCTAAGGAGCACCCTGAATATACAACTTCCAGGACAGAGCTGCTTGTTCTTCTGGTAATTCGTGATATTTTCAATATTCTTTGCCAATCCCATAGTTCATGTGCATCAATTGTTCACTTTTCCTTATTCTTTATCCAACATTCACATACATATGAGGCAATTGAAAGTACCCTCGCTTGGGGCAGGAGCACCTTAGTAATTTGAATTTTTGCAATTTGAAATACTGCATCAACATAAATTTCCTAGTTTTGATTAATGTATGATGGTTACATAGGATGTTAACATTCGGAGAAGCTGAGTGAAAGATATATGAGGGTTCTGGATGTTTTTGGATGTAGGAACCCAGGTATCAGAGTGAGCTAAGCATTGAACTACTAAATGAAAGATCAGTGGTTCAAACTCACTCGCCACTCTGCAGGAGAAAGATAGAGCACACTGCGTCCATAAAGACGTACAGCCTTGGAAGCCTATGGAACAATTTGGCTCTGTCCTATAGGGGAACTTTGAGTCAGGACCTACTTGAGGGCCTACTTGAGGGTTTGATCTTTTCTATATTTGCTGCTCATTTGTCAATCTAAAAATCACTTTAAGAGACAAGGCGGTCAGGGTGCACTATAGCACTGATGAAACATACAGCATTCCTCTAGTTCTTTAATGTTCCCTCCTCTTCACCCCCTCACCCCTGCCTCGTCCACTATCATGATCCCAATTCCACCTTACAAATCTGGCTAGACCAGAGCATATACACAGGCACAGATAAGAGTTGGAAACACAGGGAGTCCAGGAAAGTTAAACCCCTCAGGAACAACAATGAGAGTAGCAATACCAGGTGGGAAAGGGGAAGGTGGGGGGCAGGAGGGGGAACCGATCACAATGATCTACATATAACCACCCCCCAGGGAGGGATGGACAACAGTAAAGTAGGTGAAGGGAGACATTGATCAGTGTAAGACATGAAAAAATAATAACAATTTATAAATTATCAAGGGTTTATGAGGGAGTGGGGGGAAGCGAGGAGCTGATACAAAGGGCTCACCTAGAAAAGAATGTTTTGAAAATGATGATGGCAGCAAATGTACAAATGTGCTTGACACAATGGATGGATGGATCGATCGATAGGAGGGAGGAAGGAAGGAAGGAAGGGAGGAAGGAAGGGAGGAAGGAAGGAAGGAAGGAAGGAAGGAAGGAAAGTGATAAGAGTTGTATAAGCCCCCAGTAAAATCATTTTAAAAAATTGAACTAAAAGCAAAACAAAACGATAATAAAAATGAGGTTCCAGAACAATACAGCATGTATATCCTAAGACTTAAAATTTTTTGTTAAGTCCTACTTAAAGCAGCAACCCTACAGAACAGAGAACAGCCCGATAGAATTTCTGACACTTTGAATCTAGAGATTTATATTGATGCAATATTTCAAGTTACTTTGTGGACCAAGGTGCTCCTGACCCCGGCGAGGGCACTTTCAATTGCCTCATATGCGTGTGAATATTGCATTTGAACCACTGACCTTTTTGTTCAAAGCTGAGTGCTTCATCCAGTGTGTCCACAGGTCTTGTTTCCTATGGCATCAAGACACCACAAAATCTCCTGAAGGTCATCCTTCGGTCATCACTTGAGAAGCTTCAAACATTTTCTCAAGCATCAGCCATGAATTGGCTGACTCCAGAGCCATGATGATCACAAACCAAGAAGAAATGGCATGTGCCTTCTTAAACACTCAGGTGAGTTTTAACCTCAAGGACTGTTCCTCAATTCCACCTTTGTGGGGAACTAGAGGGAAACAGTGATAAAGACCTGAGCTTCATGAGGTTTCGGCCTGGCTACTGTTCTGTCACTCAGAACTATGTTAAGGATCAGTTACCAACACACCCAAAGGACACATTCTGAGTGTGCACTGATGCTCACTCACTCAGAGAGAGTGATTTGCTTACCCCTCTTCCTTCTAAACCGACTGACTTAGATTCTCAGAGCTCCCTCAAAAGACAAGCTGTCACTCAACTTTCAATCAGCCAGGAGAAAGAAAAGATGAAATCTTCTCCATAACCTGGAAGAAACCTTATTTAAAAGTTCTCATCATCTAAACATATGCCTCTTACTCCATCTACAATTGATTCCTGTAATCTATAGATAAGGCTATTTCTGATTTGAGTCCTTATTTTTAAGATCTGGTGATACCCTGCTTAAAGAAATTACCTCACATCCTTTGTCCTACCGACCCACATCCTTTATTTGGTATTATTCCATTAAAAACCCAAACCAACAACCGCTCACAGTAACTCACAGCAACCATAAGGGGCAGGGCAGAACTGCCGCTGTGAGTTTCCAAGACTGTACCAGTTGACGGCAGTGAATGCCCGTCTTCGTCCTGAGCTGAGCAGCCTTGCTTTCAAACTACTGACTTGATGGATCATAGGCTGACATGTAACCACGAGGCAACCAGGGCTCCTCCAACCCTTACTTCCCAGGCTATAGAGAACTGTGCTCAATAGCCTGGGAAATAGTAGGGTGAGTCAAAAAGCATTCCTACACAGGTTCCACTTCATATATGCATATATGCATACACATCTATGTGTAAGCGATTTGTTTTGTTATACACAAGTTCTCTCAGTAATGCACGTGTCTTTGTCTTGTTCAAAGCTCAAAATTTGAATTCACCACCAGCAAGTTGATTCTGACTCATCGTGACTCTCTAGGAGAGAGTAGGGGTACCCCATGTGCACTTTCAAGGCTGTCACTCTTTATGGGAGTAGAATGACCCAGGTTTCTCCTGCAGAGCTGTTAGTGGTTTCTAACTGCTGGCCTTGTCATTAGCAGCCTAATAGAACCACTATGCCGGCAGGGGTCCCCTTAGTCTTCTTACAGTACCCTAAAAAAGGACAAAAATGGCCTCATCAAAACATTGCTACAACGGACAATTACATTCAAGGCAGAGAAGTTAACTTAGAAGCCTTGTATAAATGTCCCCTCTCTAAAATGTTATGTCCTATCAACGATGGCTGCAGCAATGCATGGACAGGGAGTCGGCAGTGTTTTGGACCATGTTCAGAAGAGGACATGGAACAAGGGCTATCATCGCTGATGTTGGATGAATCTCTGCTTTGGTTCAAAGTAGAGAATACCAGAAAGGTGTTTATTTGAGTTTTACTGACTATGCTAAGGCATCTGACTGTGTGGATCATAACAAGCTATGGAAAACCCTGAAGACTGGGAGATCCAGAAGACTTCACTATGTTCCTGAGGAGCTTGTCCATGGATCAAGAGGTCCCTGTGGAAACAGAACAGGGGATTAAAATGAGGACTGTGGTGTGTGTCAGGGTTGCATCCTTTTGCCACACTTATTCAACTTATATGCTGAGCAAATTATCCGAGAAGGTGAATTATATGAAGACAAATGTGGCACCAGGATTGGAAGAAGGTTTATTAGAAACCTGTGATAGGCAGCTATAAAACCTTTCTTGCTAAAAGAAGGGGGGACTGGATGCACTAGCTGATGAAAATCAAGGATCTCAGTCTTCGGTATGAATTTCAATTCAATATAGAGAAAACCCAAATCCCCACAACTGGACCAGTGGGTAACATCATGATAAATGGAGAAAAGCTTGAACTCGTCGAGGATTTTGTCTTGTTTTCGGTCCACAATCAATGCTCAGGGAAGCAGCAGTCAAGAGATCAAATAGCACATGGCACTTGGGAAATCTGCGGCATAAGACCTCCTCAAAATGCTGAAAAGTAAGGATGTGACTTTGAGGACAAGGATGCTCTGACAGTCCAGGTCAACTAGAGAAACAAGTTCATAAACATGTATGCATATGTGTATGTGTATGTATGTGTGTGTATATACATATGTGTGTATATACATATATGTATATGTGTGTATATTTATAAGATGTTTATATACAAGAGGAATGGAACATTGAGAAAGCATCCCAACCCAGTCCAGTCCAAGCCCACAAGTCTGATATTAGCCCATATATCCAATACCAGTCTATAAAGTCTTCTTCAGACTCATGAAGCACGTGCAATGACACCAGGACAATCACAGGCCAGTGGATATAGAGTCTTGTATATCCAGCGGCAGTAGAAGCATCCCAGTGCTGGCAGGGTCTCCCATGGCTCCTTGTTTCCAGGGCTCAGAGTCCATCAGCAGTATCCAGTGGCAGTAGAAGCATCTGAGCACTGTCAGGGGTCTCCCATGGCTCCTCCAGTTTCTCGGACTCAGGGCCTAAAAAGCATGCCACCATGTGTCTCGTCAGCTGCAATGTCTCCCAGGGCGTGAGTCTTGTGTCTCATCCGCAGAGCATCTCCAAGGAATTGGGTGAGTGAGTCTCTCACCTCCAAGGGGAAATACCATGAGATTTCCCAGAATTCTCAGGATAAACCATGCCCACACGGAGGTCTCATCTCATCTGGCTATCTCCAGATTGACAGGCTAGGCTCCACTCTCCACTCCCAATCCTGAAATTGACACAAGAGTACAGGACTGCAATAGATGCACCTGACTTCAGTCCATGTGTTTCAATCGCCACATATACATGTGAAAGTTGGACACTGAATGAGGAAAGACCAAAGAAGAATTGACACATCCGAAATGTGGTGTTGGCAAAAAAATACTGAGTGTCATGGACTGCCAAAAGAACACACAAATCTGTCTTGGAAGAAGCATAGCCAGAATGCTCTTTAGTGGCAAGGATGGTGAGGTTTCATCTCGCATACTTTGGACATGTTGTCAGGAGAGACCCATTACTGGAAAACATCATGCTTAGAAAAGCAGAGCAGGGGAAAGAGGAACACCGCTGACAAGCAGGATTGACACGGAAGCTGCACTGATGGGCTCTGCTGTAAGAACAACTGTGAGACTGGTGCAGGACAGCGCAAAGGTTCGTTCTTTAGTACACAGGATTACTATAAGTCAGAACTGGTGTCCAACAACAACAACAGGAGTTGGAATTAGTTTTATGGTAGAGGCTTCGGTTTTTCATTGAGCCCACTCCAAATTGTTGGCTTTTAGAATCATAAGCTAAGTAATTTAGCTAAGTCTCTGAATTATGGCATGACTTGTTACTCAGAAAAATCTAACTCATACAACCAAAGTCTTTAATTTCAGTGGTATTAATGTTTCCGATGTTAGGAGTATTGCATGATTATTGGGGAAGTTCAGCAAAGCGAGAAAATAAAACTTTCCATAGAAGAAAATTATCCCCTAAAAGAAACTCAAGGCTCTGTTGTGTATCTTTACAATCGTCGGTGTGGGACTCTTGAGTGAACAAAAATGGAACTTGTTTACGATATATCTTTCCATCCCCCTCCACCCCCAACTGACATCCAAAGAGTTTTTAATGTCTCTGAAAACATGGTTTCAAGGTATCCTATTTATAATAGATGTGCATTAAATAGTTCCTTATGTGTTTTATTTTACTTCTGAAACTATAATGAAGTCATTTTTCTCATTACTGGAAACTCTTCATAGAACACACAAAGCTTTGTCCACTTCCATGATCATCCTTTCAAATCAATGTCCAGGATTGACATTCTCGGTCCGTAGAGTGTGGACTTGCAGCCAGCACACAGGCATCTGTGGGCACACAGGTTTTCTTTGCTGATAAAAGTTCCATTTCATTCAATCAGCACAATGTCCAGAGTAAAAGATACTGAAAAGAAAGAGCCCCCCTTTTAAAAATAATTTTTATTGAGGGCTCTTACAGCTCTTATAACAATCCATGCACACATCCATTGTGTCAAATACATTTGTACATATATTGCCATCATTTTCTTTTCTTTTACTCATTTTATTGGGACTCATACAACTCCTATCATGATCAATACATACATCAATTGTATGCAGTCCACATTTGCACATTCATTGCCATCATTCTTGAGACATCCTCTTTCTACCTAGGCCTCTGGTACTAGCTCCCAATATTTCCCCTCCCTCCCCCCTTCCCCATTAACCTTTAATAATTTACAAATTGTCATTATTTTGGAAAGATCCCTTTTTTGAAAGACCAAGTTATGAAAAAAAAATCAGCCAAGCAAAATCTATAGACTACATCTCTGACCCTCATGGGTCTCCAGTCACCATGAGGCAGGGGACCATGGGCTCTGTGACACCTTAAACAATTACCCTACCAGGTGCTCAGAGGAGGGGCCTTCTCCGAAACATAGCAGAGGCAGGAGAATCTTGACTAGTCTGAGGGGTTACCTGCAGACCCACCCAACCCACCCCTTTTGTGTCCGAACCATTTAAGGCAATCTGGCCAGTAAGACATGAGATGCCTTTTGGTGAGGTTTTGAACAAGATTTTCCTTATGGAAAGGTACCCTTGCAGGAGAGACTTACTTGGCTGTAGAAAGAAGTGCGTCAGGGTGGAAAGCCTGGGAGGGATGCACCCGCCTGTCCCTATGAGGAGTCAACCAAGCCTGGGGAAAGCCAGTGCCCTGGGGAGAGCAGCGCAGAGGCAAAGAACTGTCCTTTGTGGCGCCCTTGAGCTGCTCGATCCCTGCACACAGGCCCCCTCTGGGCTTGGAGAGGATAAGCCTGGGCAAACAAATTTCAGCCAGGTTTCCTGGTCCTTGCAACCAAAAGGATGGAAACTCTTTTCCGGTTTTCCTCACACATCACTGAGCCCTAGAAAAACCTGTATCTGTGTGCTTTCATTGCCAGCACTGCAGGGGCTTAAATAAAATCAGTAATGGAATGGGTAGAAAAAATGGGTAGAAAAATTTAAAATAGTCAAAATTGACTTGACATACTTTTCAGTTGTTGCAGCCTTTTAAATATATGTACATACATGTATGTACATACTGGTATATGTACACACAGATATAGATGACAAAGATGTTATATGAGGTAACGGAGTAACTTTCATTGTTAATTGCAGGGAGCCCTGGTGGTGTAGTGGTGAGGTGATAGGCTGGTGGCTGAAAGGCCTGCAGTTGGAAACCACCTGCAGCTCCAGGGAGGAAAGGTGAGGCTTCCACTCTCGCCTAGAGCTGGAGTCTCAGAAACTCCCAGAGGCAGTTCTCCTGTCCTATGGATCACTGTGAGTCAGCGGCAACTCGATGGCAGTGAGACAGAGAGAGAGACAGACAGACAGACAGACAGAGAGAGAGAGAGAGAGAGAGAGAGAGAGAGACCTGAGTCCAGCAATGTCTGGGAGGATTTGTACCACAAGTTTTATACTTTTTGCTAGTACTCTCCACCCCACCCCCTATTATATCTTTTTTACATGATGACTTTAGCTGGTACGTAATAAAGCTAAAATTCTATATGCACATATTCAAAAGTCCACTAAGCTCTCAAGGGTTAAGTGTACCACTTCTAGCACTCCACTACCAGCTAAAGTCTGGGGCTCAAACCCACCCGGAGACACCTCAGACGACAGGGCTGGCCATCTGCTTCCGAAAGGACCAGCCCTGGCAGTCGTTAGGAGCAGTGCCCCTCTGTGCCCTGCCTTAAGTTGGAATCACTTGGGGTGGAGTTGGCCCGGAGTTGGGTTGCCAAGAGCTGGACCGGGCTTGAACAGCACTTCACAATAGCATTCATTCTGGGCATGTGTGTTAGCATCCACGGGGGCTGCACAACGAGTTCCTGGGAAATTCCACGACCTTTTCAGTCCATCTCCCAGTAGCCTTTTGGAGTCATCTCATACATTTTTGTGCTGCTTTGGCAGCAATCATGCTATTTTTGAAAAATAAAATGCTTCCTACTATATGCAATATTTTATATATAGATTGTCTCTAAAAGCTACTTAATGTTTTATTCTCCTGAAACCATTCTAAAATTCTACATACAAAAAACCCACAACTAATTATCCTTTTAGGTTTTAAAACTATTTTTAGAATCTCTGTTGCTTCCCTATTAAGTATGCTGTCAGTACAAGATATATATGTATGTATGTGGGTGCACACACACATGTTTTTGTATCTTTAATATATATTTAATCAAGGTTAAAATATCCTGCTTTTCTAAGCCTCTTCCTTTGTAAATCTGATATTGAGTGTTGAATTATCAATTGCCGTTTTGGAAATTATTGGAATCATGATGTGGCCTCTCTTACTGGAATGAATGATCACCCCAGATCTTTGCAAACCTGAGATAAAATTTCAGTTGATGTCTGAATGATTTTTCTACTAGAAGTCCCTTTCAGGCTTTTCCATGTGATTTCTCAGACTTCTGGAACATCTGCTGAGGGCAGCTATTCAATTAGCGTGTGATAGCGATGACAGATATATGCTATTTGGAAATGTAAACAAACTAACTGATAAGAATGCAATAGCAACTCACAACTTTATAGAGTAGGAGAGACTTAAGTTAGACAATACCGAGAAGGGGAATCTTTGAAATTCTAGTATTATCATATCCTAACATTTCTATAACTTCTGCAAGATAGAGTTCTTGTCTAAGGGCCCAGTTTTCTTGTGCAGTATATTGACAACGATGCAGTCTTCCCCTGAGGCTAGTGCTTAGCCTTGTCTTTCTTTTTTACTTTTTTTATTACACCAGGAACATGTCTCCATATCTTCAATAGGAGGAAAAAGAAAACTGCTGGTTTTTCTATTTCTGAACACAATACCAGCCACCTGTTCATTTCCCATCAGACATATCAGTTATCTATTCCCACGATAATATGGCATGGCATCTCCCTGGCATAGAACAGTAAAACATTCACAGTTCAAATGTTTCCAGTGCTAAGCTGGGTGATACGTAAGTATCACTGTGAGGAGTGCGGCGGGGGGGGGGGGGGGGGGGGGGGGGGGGGGGGGGGGGGGGGGGGGGGGGGGGGGGGGGGGGGGGGGGGGGAGTGATGGAAGCTGGTTGATTTGGGAAGTCCTTAGCTGGGGCCCTGGTGGTGCTGAGCTTTGATCTGGAAGGTTGGCAGTTCAAAACCACCCGCAGCTCCACGGGAGAAAGACTGGGCTTTTAAGCCCTGTAAATAGTTGTCATCCCAGAAGCCCACAGGGGAGGGGGTTGCCACTATGAGTCAACCTTGACTCGATGGTACTGGCTTTGGTTTGGGTTTGGTTAGGAAAAACTGGGCCGGCTTAGTGAATTATGCACTGGTCTGCTACCCAGAGAACAACAGTTCTAACATACCAGCCATTCAGTGGGAAGAAGATGAGGATTTCTTCTCCGATCAAGATTTACGGCTTCAGAAACCCACAAGGGCACCGCTACTTCCCTCCCCCCCCCCAAAGGGTCACTGTGAGTCAGAACTGACTCGATGGCAGCGTCTGGTTTTTCAGTCTGGAGGGGGAAACTCTGCTCATAGGAAATGTTCTCGTGGCAATGTGGAAGAGCAAGAGAATAAGCAGAGGCTTAGACTTAGAAGAGATATCCCATCCCAGAGACCCACAGGGGCCGTTCTACCCTGCCTTACAGGATGGCGAGGAGATGGAATTCACTCCGTGGCGGTGAGTCTGGTTTTGAGTCTGGTTTGACTTTTGATAGGTTTAGCACTGACACTCCATCCATCCTTCGGCACTCTGCAGGTCCTTGCAAATCACAAGGTCAGCCCAGCCTCCAGGAGAGAGGAGATGGGCTCTGTCTCTTTATTGCAAGCAATTTCAAAAGGCACGGAGACAAGGAAAGGTGGAGAATTGTCCAGGCTGACAAGGTACCACACCATCGTTCCTCTCCATCTGTGTCTGCATCTGTGTCTTTACATCAGGGACCCTGCGTCCTTGTCTCTCATAGGTTCTCCTGCCACCATGGGTGGCACCAGTCCCCCTTTGCTCCAAAGAAGGCAGGGATGGTTTGTTCTTGAACACTTGAACTGTTTCTAGGACCCAAGGACCTTCTGGTCAGAGTAAGGGGCAAAACTGTTGAAGGGTCTCCCAGGCAAAAGGGCCAGGAGATGTGTCAGCAGAGGCTCCCTGGGAGACCCCAAGGCCTGGTTGGGTATGGCTCGGGGAGGAAGGGCTCCTGGGAACCATGCTTCCACGCCCCCCCCCAATCCTTGTCAATGAGTTAGAAACAGAGAAAAAGAAAACAAGGATGATTCTGAGTGTAACCACGGGACTGACCTCATAAAATGTCAAAAGGGGGGCAGGGGAGCATCAATATCAGCAGCCAAAGCCCAGCTCCCACGAGGCTGGAAGTGAGACACACCTTTACCCTCCAACCTTTCAACCAATTCTGACACCAATTGTTCCTCCCATGGCACCCCTCGCTGCCATGCTGGGTTCAAGAATTCATTGCAGTGGCCACATGAAACTCACTGACAATCCATGAGATGATGGGGCTTATTAGAAAAGCTAAGAGGTTGCAGTGTTGGATCTGAAATGTTTAGGCTGAAGTTCCTTGGTCAACAGATCATGTACATGGGTGCAGATCAGAACTGGAAACACAGGGAATCCAGGACAGATGAACCACTTAGGACCATTAATGAGGGTTGTGATGGGGGGTGGGGGGGGGTGGGGGGGAGGTAGAAGAGAAAGGAGGAATTGATCACAATGATCCACATATAACTCCCTCCCAGGAGGACGGAGAAGAGAAAAGTGGGTGAAGGGAGACATTGGTCAGTGTAAAACATGGAAAAAGAATAATTTATAAATTATGAAGTGCTCATGAGGGAGGGGGGGGGACAGGGAGAAGGGAAAATGAGGAGCTGATACCAAGGGCTCAAGTATAAAGAAAATGGGTGATGGCAACAAATGTGCAAATGTGCTTGATACACAGGATGCATGTATGTATGTGATAAGAGGTGTATGAGCCCCCAATAGAATGATTTTTTTTAATTCTTTGGTCAGATCAGTCTCTTCTTAGCTGTGTTCATGGGCATGTCTCTCTCTGGTCCAGGGTCTCACAGCCACGTGGCTCCTAAAGTGTTACAAAGCTCTTTTACCCACTCTGTGATTAAGCCTCTGTCCAAAGGCACTAGCTCCATGGCCTAACAAACCAGCCTACCCCGATTACAAACCTGAGAGGCACCGCACTGGCAGCAAACCTCCTGCTCTAAGGTACTCAGCATGCTCTTTCTGAGGGGCCAGCAAGCCCACCCCACCGTCTCCAGCCCATCTCCAGGTTCTGCCACCTCCGCTGCCACCACTCCTCTGCCGCATTTCACCCTCTGCCTGCATCACAGCTGTGCACTACAGCTCTCCATCTCCTGGACTGCGGAGAGTCAGCCCAGGAATCGCAGGTTCAAAGGCACACACTCCACTCCCAGTTCTTCCTCCTGGATGGGAGTGAGATCCCCGTTTCTGCTTCTAAAGTGGCTCATTTTACATCAGGATCGGGTGGCAAAACTGGCCCATTCCCATGTAAAGATTCCCAAAACTAGGAACATGGTCCTACACAGGTTTGCTGGGTACCTTGCTTACCTTATGTTTTCAAATCATTTTATTGGGGGCTCAAACAATTCTTATCACAATCCATACATCTAGTCAGTGTATGCCAAGCACATTTGTACATTTGTTGCCATCATCATTCTCAAAACATTTCCTTTCTACTTAAGCCCTTGGTATTAGTTCCTCATTTTCCCCCTCCCTCCCCACCCCCCACTCCCTCGTGAATCCTTGATAATTTAGAAATGATTATTATTTTGTCATATCATATACTGTCCGATGCCTTGCTTACCATATTAGCAAATTATTTAGTCCCTTCATTGGAATGCAAACCCTTGACATTTGCATAGTCCTGCCCAGTCATGTCATTGCTGTACAAGACCTCTTTAAAGTGCTGAAATGCAAGGTGACCCTGAGGACTTGCTAGTGCACCTGAGGCAAGCAATGGTGTTTTCAATCTCCTGGCGGGGATGTGGAAGTTGGGAATTGAATGGGTAATATAAAAAAAGAACTATTGCATTTGAATGACGGTGCTGGCACACAACATTGACTGCCAAAAGGACAAACACATCTGTCTTGGAAGAAGTGCAGCCCTTGTGCTCTTAGAGGCCAGGATGGTGAGACTTCATCTCCCAGACTTTGGACATGTTGTAGGAGAGACCAGTCCCTGGAGAAGGACAGCAAGCTCAGTAAAGGAGAAGGGACCCAAAAAAGAGCAAGGCCCTTGACAAGATGGACCAACAAAGTGGCTGCAGAAATGGGAGGGCGGTGCGCGTCCAGGGTGTGTTTCCTTGCATTATTCACAGGGTCACTGTGAGTCGGAGCCAACGTGATGGCATCTACCACCACCACCCAGTCATCGAATAAGAGTTATAAAGAGTGCAACTCGAGGAGTCAAATCGATATCAAATCGTTCACGGCCCCACACAGTGTATCACTCATTAGAAGCACAGCCTCTCTGTGCCCGTAATGTGTGGCGAAGTTTAAGTGAAAGGTTCTGCCACCATTAGCTTCCTGACCTTGGACAGGTCCCACACTCTATACCACTGATAAAGCCCTTGGGGCTGGAAGAGCCTGGGTCAGCCCTTCTGACGCCAACAGGCTAGGGCTAGGGACGGTATTTTATTACCAAGTTAAATTCTCTTCACATATATTCATTCACAGGTCAGCATATAGCCTGTCTGCTCCCCATTTTTAAAATGAGAGGAGACACAGCCAACAGCATGACCTTAAACATAACCTCTCCAGATGGGTATTCTACCATGTCAGAGGATGAAAGCTGACAAAGGATTTGCTATTCTGCCAAAGCACTGTTGGGGGAAGAAAGTCAAACTTGTACATTTTCCAGGGCAGTCCAGGTTCACCTGTTATTGAAGAAAGATTCAGATCTATTTGAAGCAATAGCTTCTTTGAATTTTCTGGAATTACTATCATTTCTCCCATTTCAGTCTTTTTATAAAAATTCAATTTACTTTTGAATAGGTAATATATGGACATTGCATAAAAGCCATAGGATAAAAAAAAATAGTGAAAAGTAAGTTTCTTTTTCATTCCTATCTCAAGCCATGCAATTATTCTCCTCAAAGACAACCACACTTACTAGATTTAATTTTGCTTCTTTTCCTCTCTTGGGATATAGTTCATTTGTTATTCCATATAGAAAGGCCTCTTTCTTTCTCTCTCAAGTCTAGACTGTGTTCTTCTGTGTGGACAGTCTATTATTTAACCAGTCCCCATTAATTGTGCATGGAAACTTGAAAAATGTATGCATTTGAATGATAGCGTTGGTGGAGAATTTTGAAAGAACAACGAACTGCCAAAAGAACAAATGATTCTGTCTTGTAGAAAATACAGTAGAATACATCTTAGAAGCAGGAATGGCACAACTTCATCTCAAGTCTTTTAGGCCTGGTATCAGGAGAGACCGGCAAAAGGACATCATGCTTGGTAAAGTAGAGGGTTAATGTAAAGGAGGAAGACCTTCAAGGAGACAGACTGCCAAGTGGCTGCCACGATGGGCTCAGACCTAATGAGGATGAGGATGGCACAAGACTAGTCAGTGTTTTTCCTGTTGTGCATAGGGTCCTGTGGCAGTCATGTGCTTATGTTAATTTTATGATTGAGCTGTAGAGGTGGAGTCTAGTCTGTTAATCTGGAGATAGCCACTGAGTAACCACTGAGGCCTCCATATGGGCATGGCTTTCTCCTGATACATCTGGGAAATCTTGTGATATTTCGCTGATGGAGATGAGAAGCTATCTCCCCAGTTGTTGGAAGTTAGTCTCAGAGACAACGAACTATGGAGAAGACAAGATGGCAGTTTCCGAGGAGCTGGACGAGCTGGAGGAGAAGCCACCTGGTCTTACCCTGATGGGACCAGACCTCTGAAGCTAGAGAAGCCACGTGGAGATTCCTGCCAGCGCTGAGTTGCTTCTACCACCACTGGATGCTGTGGATGGACTCTGAGTCCTGGAAGCAAGGAGCCACGAGGGGACCCCTGCCAGCACCGGACTCTGTACCCACTGGCCTGCGACTTTGTGAGTCAGAAGGAGAATTTATAGACTGATATAGGGCATATTGGTTAATATCGGACTTATGACTTTGAACTGGACTGGGCTAGGCTGCTTTCTCAATGTCCCATTCCTCTTGTATATGAACCGTACCCTTATATCCATATACACATCTATGAGTTTGTTCCTCTAGTCTACCCAGACTGACACAGGTCCCTATGAGTTAGAATGGACTTCACAGTATCTAATGACAATTTTAATTCATGTTTACGATGCCTCTAAATATTTTGCTGTTTCAGAGCTACTATAAAAAACTTAATACACTAATAAAATTTTGCACATATGTAAGTATAATTACAGGATAAACTTCTGAAAGTGGAACTGCTCAGAAGATAGCTGGTGCACAGTGAGTTAAACATTGGTCTACTAACCACAAAGTTGGCGGTTTGAAAACAGCAGCTGCTGTGCAGGAGAAAGATGAGGCTGTTTGTCAAAGATGGGCAGTCTCAGACATCCTATGGAGTGCCTCTACTTTGCCCTAGGATGGCTATGAGTGAGAATCCACTCAGAAGTAGTGGCTGCCAGGGGCTGAGATGGCTAACTGTGCAAGTGAAAGCTTTACTGCTATGGCCAGACCCCAAACTCTGTATCTTTTAATAGTTGGACACCATCAGCTATCGTCACCACATTTGCTTATGCACCATCATTTGTGTCGGGAAGGTGAGCATCACAGAACACCAGGTTACTAAAACAAAGAGTTCTTATTTTGAGGGAAAACTTGAGTAGAAGCCCAGTGTCCGTCTGCTACATTGATACTTAACATATGAATATATGTACATGAACCTATATTCCTATCATTATATATTAACATATTTATATATATACACGCCTATATTTATACCTCTATACATGTCTTTTGTATCCTAGTTCTTCCATTTCCTTTTACTTTCCTCCTGTCCCACTATCATGTTCAACCTTCATTCGGCTCTGTAATTTCTCTAGGCTATGTTGTACTTGATCCAAACCCATCAGGCAATCTATATTCTTTTTGCCATTGAATTTAGAGTTCTTGTTGTTCCCTGGTCCCTGAGTGTGTTGGCTTCCCCCTCCCTTTCCCCACCTCTCACTCTCTCCTGTCCCCATTCCATCCCCATAACTGTTGGTCCCATTGTTTGCTCCTTGGGATTGTTTCTTCTGTCTATCTTATATAGATAAACATGGGGGGGGGGGTGGAAAGGAGAAGAAGAGGAAGAGGAGGAGGAGAAGGAGGAGAAAAGCCTGTAAGTAGTTCCAAGCTTCCTGTCTGCTAACTTTTCTTTTTAATCATTTTACTGGGGGCTCGTACATCACTTATCACAATCCATACATACATATATGGTGCCAAGCACCTTTGCATGCCTGCTGCCATCATCATTCTAAAACCATTTAGTTTTCTACCTGAGTGCTTGATATTAGCTTTTCATTTTTGCTCTTCCCACCCCCTCCCCCTTCCCCACCAACCCTTGATATTTTATAAATTATTATTATTTTGTCATAGCTTACACTACCCAACATCTCCCCTCACTCACTCCTCCACTGTCTGCCCTCCAGATAGGAGGTTATGGGCATACCCCTGCAATCAACTCCTCCTCTCTACCCTTCCGGTATGTCCACTCTCACTATTGGTCCTGTGGGGTTCATCTGTCCTGGATTCCCGTATTTCCAGTTCCCATCTGTACCAGTGTACCTCTTCCAGTCTAGCTGGATTTGTAAGGTAGAATTGGGATCATGATAATTAGGGGGAGGAAGCCTTTAGGAACTAGAGGAAAGTTGTATGCTTCATTGTTCCTTCACTGCACCCTGACTGGCTCGTTTCCTCCCTGCTACCCTTCTATAAGAGGGTGTCCAATTGCCCCCAAATGGGCCTTGGGTCCCCACCCTGTTCTTCCCCTCATTCATGATAATGTAACTCTTGTTTCTTGGTGCTTGATACCTGCTCCCTTTGACCCCTCATGATCACACAGGCTGTTGTGCTTCTTTCATGTGGGCTTTGCTGCCTCTGCACTAGCTGGCCGTTTGTTCACCTTCAAGTCTTTAAGACCCCAGACACTTTATCATTTGGTAGTTAGGCACCATCAGCCTTCTCCACCATGTTTGCCTCTGCACCCATTTGTCCTCCATAATTGGGAGAGTGGACAAACATGATAGGATTTTTGTTCTTTGATGCCTGATACCTTGTTCCTTCCACACCTCATGGTCACACAAATTGGAATGTTTCTTCCATAGTGGGTTTTGTTGCTCCTGAGGTAGATAGCCGCTTGTTTACCTTCAAGCTTTTAAGACCCCAGATGCTATATCTTTTGATAGCCGGGCACCATCAGCTCTCTTCATCACTCTTGCTCATGCTCCCACATTTTCTTAGCAACTGTCTCAGGAATGTGAGCACACAGTGATATGGTTTTTTCCTGTTTGATGCCTGAGACCTGGTCCTTTTGCCACTGTGTGACCACACTGACTGGTGTGCTTTCTCTGTGTGGGTTTGGCTTGGCTACATCTCAGCTGAATGACCGTTTGTTTATCTTCCAGCTTTTAAGACCCCAGACACTGTATCTTTTGATAGCTGGGCTCCATCAGCTTTCTTCACCACATTTTCTTATGCACCCATTTGTCTTCAGTGATTGTATCAAGCAGGTGAGCATCATGGAATACCAATTTAATAGAACAAAGTATTCTTGCATTGAGAGAGTACTTGAGTGGAGATCCAAGGTCCATCTGTTACCTTAGTACTTCCCTTATAAATATATATATATATATATACCTAGATTTATTTCCTCCTTATCATAATTATATTTACATATGTACATGCCTGTATTTAGAGCTCTATAAATGCCCTTTGCCTTCTAGTTCTTTCCTCTATTTCCTTTTACTTTCCTCCTGTCTCACTATCATGTTCAATCTTCATTTGGCCCTCTGTAATTTCTCTAGGCTACATTGCACTTGATCTAACTCCACCAGACATTCTGTATTCTCCTTGTTATTGAATTTAAATCTCTTGTTGTTCCCTGGTCCCTGAGTTTGTTGGCTTCCTCTTCCCGTTCCCCACTGCTTCCTCTCCCCTGTCCCCATCCCACCCCCATAACTGTTGGTCTCATTGTTTTCTCCTTGGGATTGTTTATCCTGCCTTTCATACAGATAAACAGAGGGAAGCATAAAGAAGAGGATGATAAGGAAGACAGAGGGGAAGAAGAACAAACCCATAAGTAGTTTCAGGCCTGTTGACTCTTATGAGTGTTTTCCAGCCCTGCCCCTGTGTCAGAAATCTATTTCCGTGATCGCTTGGGGACTTCATTGCTTTGCTCCCCTTGCTGCTCTGTTGTGCTGTCTTCATGTTTCACACCGGCATCCTTCCAAATTCCTCATCCCTCAAACCTAAATAGTGGTTTGAGCAACTTTAGGGGAAAAAAAAGGAGGAAAAGAAAAATTGAAATGTACTTGAGTCTTTAGTGGCAAATTCATCTCAAAGAAACAAGATAATAAATTAATTAAATTATCTCTTTCATGTTATACATATTGTACCACAAAATGTTTAAAAATAATGTTTTGGGGTTTGCTCTGGTTAAAGATAAAGATGAGTCATCCACAATACCAATGTACCACAAAGCACTTTGAGTTTTCTGGGCAAAAGTACAGCTTGTTCCAGGATGCACGGATAAACTGACACTTGAAATTCCTCACCCCACAGTACCAAGTGGAAAGGGGAGGTTAGAATTCACAGCTATCAGAACTGGAAGAAATGTTCATGGTTATCTAGTCTGAGAAATAGGGATTTTATGTACCATTCAATCTTCAGAAGAAATTTAACCATGTTGTCGACTTCTAATCTTCACCAAGTCATTAAAAAAAATTAAAACAATCCATCTGCCATCTACTTTCACCATCACCTCATGAAACACCTTTGAACTTTGAACACCTCAAACATACAGTGAGTCACACAATAAGGGAGCTCATTACGCCAAGGACTCTTAACTTTGGTAAAGGCATCCTGGGGCACTGCTGGGTACGTGTGCGACTGCTCATTGCAGGACCAGTGGTACAAACCCTCCATGTGGTAGAGAGGAGGCTCTCTGCTCCTGTACAGGCACGCAGCTTCAGAGACCCTGCACGGGGTGCTTTGCGCCAGAAGGGGCTGCACGGCAGTTAGCTGTCTGCAGTTAGCTGTCCACATCACCTTTCTTTCCATTTTGTTTCATGCCGAGAAGAAGTCTATGTCAAACCCATGTTTGAGAAACTCCCTTGGTGTTTTCTGAATGGCTTGAAATCCCGCATCTAAATGATGTGTTCAAGGTTCCGGTGACATGAACCAGTAGCAGACCCAAGACTAGAACCCAAGACTCTTCCTTCCCAGTCTCGTGATCTTTCCCACAATTCCTCATGTGAACAGAATCATAAAACAGCAACAAAATAAAAAAGACTTCTATTTTCCTGGGTGGCTCAAAAAAATCCCCCAAACTCACTACCCTCGAGTTGATTCTGACTCTCAGTGTTCCTTAAGGACAGGGTAGACTCGCCCATGTGGGTTTCTGAAACCAGAAATCTTTCTGAGTGTAGAATGGTCCATCTTTCTCCCTGGGAGAGGCTTTGTAGGCATGACACACCAGCCTCCGCCACTCAGACACGCAGGCCCTGGACACTGCCTGCTGGGCTTGTGGTTTCCAGCTTGCCCTGCAGCTGAGGTTCAATCATGCCTGGGTTGCGGTGCTTCCTGCAGTCCTTCCAACAGCAGTAAGAGAAGGAATTCGAGAGCCGTGAGCTTTGACGACAGCTTTCATAAATACAGTTTTGGCTCAATCTGTTCTAGTTTCAGTGGGGCTTTAATAGAAGCTCAAAGCCTGGGGCAGGTGGCTGAACAATTGTAACGCCTGTTTCAATGAGCCACATAGCAGGACTTGTGCTGCCGCTCCAGCTTGGCTGAACGTCCTTCTCTCTCTCATCACTCCAAAACTCAGCAGAAGAGGATTCTTTTCTCTGCAAAGTGCTCCCTCCTCTCCATCCAGTACAACCTTAGCTTTTCATTCTTCTGTAAGACTTGTAGGAGGCCCGAGTACCCAAGAGAGAAACTAAGCGGTAGATGAAATTTCCTGCTCCTTGTAATAGGCTGCAGGAGCCCAGCAGGCGCAATGGTCAAGCTGCTGACTGAAAGACCAGTCATGTGAGCAGCTCTGTGGGAGAAAAGACCTGGTGATCTGTTCCCCTGGTAGTGAACAAAACCAAATCCAGGCCACTGCCATAGAATTGGCTGCTTCTCACTGCCCAAGGGGCTCCCAAGGCTGTGCGTCCTAGTGGGAGAAAAGATTGCCACAGCGTTCTCCCAAGGAGTGGCTGAGGGTTCCCATCAGCAGTCGAGCTGTTCAGCCCACTGAACCGGCCAGACTCCTTCCCATAAAGACTACAATGTAGGAAACCAAATGGGTAGTTCTAGCCTCCCCTACAGGTCACTGGGAGTCAGAATCACCTTAAAGGCACACAGGAGTTGGCTAGGGTAATCAACGTGCAGATTTTCACCGGGGTCAGAGGGAGAGGAAGTGTGACCTCTCTGTGCCCATACTTCATGCATCCCTCAAGGTGGTTTCTCATGCACCCCTCAAAGTAGTTCCTGGGGTTTGGACAGCTAACTCCAAGTGACATTGTGCCTCGAAAAATCAGCTGAATCATAAGACGTAGCTACTGACTGCCACCACCCAAATATTAAAGGAACTGTTGGTTGACTTAGATTTGATGTCGGAAAATAAAATGAAGTTCAAGAGACTCTGGCTTTCTTGGTGTGGGGATGTGGGACAATTTCCCCTGCTACACAGAGGTGTTTATAGAAATAGGCTTATGGTTGTTATTTCTTGGGTGTCTTCCATAGATGAACAGGACATGATATGGTTCAAATAGGTCCTCAAAAGCATTAATATGGTAGAGGCAAGAAAGACTGTCAGGTTATCAAGAAAAACAGGAAGTTAAATGGGTTCATCCATGAAACGGTGAATAAAAGCAGACAGCCACACTTGCAAAGATGCAGTAAATTCCCAACTGCTCAGGTCTGTGATGCAGTTAGTGTTTTTCCCCAAGGTTTGAGTCAGTCACCTGTTTCCCCATTCAAAGAATGATCATCGATCGAGTTCTTACTGACTGTCAGGTATTAGTGCTAGTCCGTGGGACTCTGAGGTGAACAAGACATCTCAGGAAGCTTACAGTCTAGGGTTTACAGCTTAGCTAACAAACAGAATCCGTGTTTGCCCAGTACAAACATGTAACAACTGGTGTGCATGGGTGCTTGTGAAAACGGTGAAGAGGCCACTCTGACCTCCTCTGAATACACAAGAGAGAAGACTCCATCTCCACTCTGGCTCAAGGAAGAAGTCAGACATGCCTCTATCCTCCATCCTCCTTTCTCCCTTTTCTCCCATCCACTCTTCCGCCCTCGGCCTTCACTTCTCTGCTGGGTTCTATCAGCCATTGCAATGGCCACATAAAACTCACGATATGCAATTATTTGGGGTCCATTCGGTAAGCTAATAGATTATCACAAGCTAGGGTCAGAAACCATTAAGGCTAGAGTCATTTGGTCCCCGCAGCAATGTCTCTCCTCAGACAGCAACGAAGCCTCTCTCACTGTTCCTCAGCCTCTCAGCCACGTGGTCCTTGTGCCTCTGCCTCTATGGACCCAAGAAGCCCACGTGCCGTGCAGCCTCCCGGGCTCACTTGCTCCCCTGTTCCATCTCTAGCATCCTCGTCCTGGCCTCGGGGCTCAGCACTGCATGGTCTCTGCTGCCTCAGCCATTTCACTCAGGGGTTTCAAACGTGCTCCACAGGCGACTCTCCTTCCTGGATGGTGCTACAGAGTCTCTCTCTGCTCCTCCTTCTGAGGTGGCTCTCCGAGACAGAGGGCAATGGCAGCTTACACCGTCTAGGCCTTTCTAGGAGCGTTTCACACACCCTGTTTACCCTGCCCCACCACTGCCTGGGAGGGAGCTACACAGACAAGGCTGGAAGAGTCGTTTTCAGAAGTTTCACTTCACCACAGTGGTGTAAAATATTAAGGACTATTCTAAACCATAGAGAACCATAATACACACATACCATGAATGAGTCCTCAGTTAACAAACAACTATACCTATGTGTAAGTATTTGACTTATCAATGAGTAAATCAAACAACAAAAACAACCAGGCTCAAAAAAAAAAAAACAAAAACCAGGCTCAGGCATAGAAACAATTGCAAGGCTGTCATGAAACCGTGCAGTGTTTCTTTCTGTTGCACACAGGGTTACGACAGGTCAGAACTAATTTCATGACACCTGACAACAATGAGATAACAACAATCTGACCCATCCAATAAAATGTTTACTGAGGCTCACCTATCTGCTAATTAAGGACTGGGTGGCAAAAACAAATGACAAAATTTCTACCCCTCAGTAAGATCACTCCTTAATGAAAAGGTGAAATTAACAAAGATTTCAAAGGAAGGTGACAAAGACTTCAAAGAAGGATGAAAAAAAAGAGCTATGAGAAAATGATGGGTTAGGTGATAAGGGGTGGAAAGGAAGCATCACTTGAGACTTTCTGAGTTTTGAAGGATGAGTAGCAGAACACAAGAGAGTGGGATGTATTTGAGATTAAGGGAACTGCCGGGCATCCCCAGTGAAAACAGGGCTCCTGGGAGGTGCGGAGTGTATCTGGGCAACAGTCAAAGATGAACCCAAAAGGAAACTGAAAGCCCTATTTTGAAGGGCTTTGGATGCCTTTCCAATACAATTGGACGTGACTTGGAGGTCGTGGAAACTGCTGCTGGATTTTAAGCAGAAGTGACTAGATTTGCATGTTGGAAATATTACCTTGGTTGGAAGTACTAAGGGTGATAAGGCTGGATGCAGGAAATCCAACCCAAGTAAGTGGCCGAAAGATGGTGTTTTTCAAATCAAAGAAAGCTTAACTGAAAAAGAAAGAAAGATCTCAATGGAGCCCTTACAACTCTGTTTGGTCATAAAGGAAACCTAAAAAACTCTTCATAAAGGAAAGCCTAAACAATGTTTTAGAAAAGAAATAAAACTGCTTGTGACCTTTGCCCTGGTAAATTCTTAGGGAAAGAATCTATACAAGAGAAAAAATAAGTTTGCTTAAAAATATTTTTAACTGCTCCAAAATAATCAACAAGCAAAATTAGTTCATATGTCTAAAAATAAAGGTTGGTGGAGCCAAATGTCAACTATCAACATGACTTGATACCACACAGATATTAAAATAACTACTGGCAGATGTGGAGACATGTGGGGGGGGTAATAAATCAGACTCCAGGACACTATGTACGCAATGACTATTATGTCGTTTAGTGCCTACTATGTGTCAGACACAATATTTGGTTCCAGGGACACAAAAAAATCATCCCAACATGATTTCTGACCTTAAGACCTCATAGTCTATTGCGGAAGCCAGACTCACAGTTAAAACAATATGAGGATTTCTAGAACAGAGTGGCACTAAGAAAGCCAAGAAGATTCAGCCAATTTATAACCAACATACAAACCTAACACAAATGTGCACATTAAAATCTGTGGCAGAATTCAGTTACATAGCTTGAAGAAATTATGTACCTATTTACTAAACTATTCTTCACAGGAGCATAGACATTGCAGAACATATGAGGAAGAACTCAAATCTTTATGCTCAGAGAAAACATTAAGAGTCCAGGACTCTGGTTTGAGAAATAAGAATCTGAAAGCAGGAGAATCACAGCAGAAGAGAAAGGGGAATTGTGATAAACATTTCCAAAGATGTTCCCAGCAGTACTTAGCTCTTTATTACAGATGGAGAGAGAGCAAAGAGTGGGAGATGGTGTCAAAGTTTGAAGATTATCTGCAGAAGAAAGGGAGCAGGGTTCCCTGAAATAATAGAAACTCAAGGAGAGGATTGGTGGGTTTGAGTCAGAAAAAATAATTTTTATTTTGGACACATTGGGTTTGGGGAGCACTTGAGATTAGAAAGGTTAGGACTGGGCTAGCAATGTCCTAATGGGGCTCTGAAGCCACTAGGCAGGCAATCTGGTGGCACAATAGGTTAAGTGTGGGGCTGCTGACCACAAGTTGTGTGGCGGTTCACACCCACATGCTCCCACAAAGATGCACAGTCTCAGAAACCCTGTGTGGGACTGCGAGGAGTTGAACTTGACTCAGTGACAGTGAGATTTGTGTGAGCTTGGAGACGTTCCTGAGGCAAAGTCTGGATGCTGAGTCAGCAACATCAACTGACATGAGTTATGTTAGTCCGGGTGGACTAGAGGAACAAATTTCATAGACACGTGTATATATATAAAGAAAAGGTTTATATACAAAAGAACAGGACATTGAGCCCTGTCCAGTTCAAAGTCATAAGTCCGATATTAACCCATATGCCTGAAATCAGTCTATAAAGTCTCCTTCTGACTCACAAAGTCACAGGTTAGTGGTTGCTGAATTCCGGTGCTGGCAGGGGTCTCCCCATGGCTCCTCGCTTCCAGGTCCATCAACAGCGTCCCGTGGTGGCAGAAGCAGCTCATCACTGGCAGAGGTCTCCATGTGGCCACCCCAGCTTCAGAGGTCTGGTTCCATCAGGGCAAAGCTGTGTGGTCTCTCTGCCGGCTCCTCCAGTTTCTCGGATGCCACCATCTTGTCTTGTCTGTGATTCATCATCTCTGAGACTAACTCTCAACAACTGGGAAGATAGCTTCTCATCTCCATGAGGGAAATATCGCGAGATTTCTCAGACGTCTCAGAAGAAAGCCATGCCCACACAGAGACCTCATTGGCTACTCAATGGTTATCTCCAGATTAACAGACTAGACTCCATCCCTACATTTCAATAATAAAATTAGCATAAGCAGATGACTGCCACATAAGCATACCTAATCAACATTACTAAACATGGAAAGTACACCTCTTTGAATAACTCAAATGTTCATTAAGCATCTACTTACTTTCAAAAGTGGATCATCATCAGATTAATATAAAGATTAATCATTTAAGGGATCAGGCTATACACATTTAGTAAGTTCAGCAGTTTCCTATTTCCCCAGGGGAAATATTCTCTATTTTTACAGTGACTATAATTTGGAAATATAATTACATTAAAGTAAATTAACATAACAGCAAACTTTTCCTGTGGTGACTTATGAGTAAAAAGCCCAGCTTTTTACCAGTCTGTGAACTTTTGGATAAGAATCGTGAGAGTATGTCCTATTTAAATTTCTAAGATAGCTGGAAAAAAAACTTGTTAACATTTTTAGAAGGCATCTGGCGGAAGGGCGAATATCTCGAATGGCAGCCAGACATGGGAAAGTAGTAGAGTAATATCTGAGAACATTCTGTGTGTGTGTACATACTACTGGCTTCTCCTGTCAAAAACAATCTGGGCCGCCAATGAAGAGGTGGATGCTTTTACTCATTTGAAATCTACAGTTACTCATATGCAAATCAGCGGCCATGCAGAAAATGTGCGAGATTCAGAATCAATTTATCTTTGCAGTGCGACTGAAATTCTTTTTGTGTTTGGGATCTGTGTGTGCCAACATTGCCATTGTGCTATTTCCTGAAATAACGAGGAAAAAAAACATTGTCACTGATGAGCTGTGAGTAGCAAAGCTGGAGAGGATTTTGTCAATCTGCTGAACATTCACAGTGTGTAGACTCCATGCTCTTCCCTGGCATGCACGCGTCACTGCACAGAAGAAGGTGAAACCTAAGCTGTAGCTCACAGGGCCGTGGAGGGAAAACTGCAGGAGAAACATGATTTGGGTTCCTACAGTGGGTTGAACATCATAATGGCTGCTCTCTCCGTATTTCCATTTGCTGAACAAGGCGCTTCCTAGGGGATAAAGCCAAGGTAATTTGTGTTCATCCTCACCCTCTCTCTTTTGACTCCCTTACTGCCTATGAAGAAAATTAACAGCATGAACTTTCAGGAGGTAAATGTAAGCTAAAATTAAGAGGGAGGGCTTGGTTTGCTCCATTTGAGGCTTATAAACAAAACGAAGCTTGACAAACACACCAGTATTGCCTGGAGAAGCTGCTAAGAATCTAGATTTCTAGGTTCTCCCCTAAAAACTTTCATGTACACACAGACAAAGGGCTTATTACGAAAATCTACAATACATTCCTTGCCTGCAAAAAGAGGAAAACCATTAACCCCTTGAAAAAGTGGGCAAAAGAACTAAAAGGAAGTTTCACTCAGGAGGAGACCTGTATGGCCAATAAACATATGAGAAAATGCTCTCCATCATTAGCCACCAGAGAAACGCAAATCATAAGAGCCATGAGATATCATCTAACACCTTTGAGGCTAGTCCAAATCAGAAAATCGGAGAGCAACAAAGGTTGGAGGGGATGTGGCGAGATGGGCACTCTCCAATATTGCGGGTGGTCCTGTAGATGTGTAGATAGAGAAAGTGATCCAAGGATACCTAAAGCAAATGGAAATTGATCTGCCTTATGACCCAGCCAACCCTCTATTGGGCATACCAGAAGGGGTGTAAGAAATAAACGCAGTCATCTGCATTCCAATGTTTACTTCAGCACAATTCACAATTGCAAAGAGCGGGAAACAACCTCCAGTTCCATCGGCAGGTGAGCGGATCAGTAAACTCTGGCACATACACACAAAGGAGTACTAGGCATCACGACAGAGCACTGATGATCACATGAAGCATGCCATTTTGTGGGAAGAGTTGGAGGAAATTATGCTAAGCGAGGTCAGCCAATCGCAAAAGGAGAAGTACAGCATGAGTCCCCGAGGTAAGTGTCATCAGCACAGTAGGTACAGAAGAGAACCCTCCTATCTCACAACATTCTGGTTGAGGTACAGGGAGTCAGGAGGAGGTTAGACCAAACCCAAGGAGGTGCATGTTGGTCCAACACAAAGAAGGGAAAAGTGGGGACAGGGAGAAAGAGAGGAAGGGGGACCAAACTGAGATGATGACATGGGGGGAGCAGGACACTAACCCACCCACAGAGTATTGGTTTTGTCTCCACAGAATTGGGAATGGGCATGCAGACCCTACCATGGTGCATCAAACCATGAGGGCAATGTGGAGGAATGCATGAAAAGAGAGGATTACAGGGCTGGTCCCAATCAAAGCCAAACTGGCCTCCTCCCTACAATCAGGTGTGACAGAGAACAACACTAAGCCTACAAGTTGGGGAGAGGGACCAGCATGCCATGCCCACACAGAAGCAGACCAGGAAGGAAGAAGAGAAAGGGACAGCCAGTCTGGACCCCATGCTGGCACACCAGTCCTGGGGGACTAGGAGCTGCAGGAAGCTACTGGGACACAGAGGGGATGGTGGGGCCGACAACAGCTCCTGTCAAGTTGTTCCTTTACTGCAACAAAGGACAATTCTGGGGTGACATGGTGAGGAGGAAGTGTGGCCTGAATCTTACACAGGGGGCCGAACCAAGAAAGGAACAAAATATATCAGCAACCAGAACTCAGCAATGCTATGAGGCCCCTAAAGAGCTCCCAAAATTGACTTCAGGCTGGGAGGGGCAGCTCCCAAGATCCCCCATAACAGAGGGGAGATAGTCAAGAAGGTCAGCAAACAGACCTGGAATTATGTATATATTTTCTCCTTTTTTCAATCTTTTCTTTTCTTTTTTTTTTTTTTTTTTTTGGTCTATGTCATAGTCAGTGTACCTACTTATATAAGACAGACCTGGGTAGCAAGCCTGAGGGGGAAGCAGCAGGAGCGATGGTCCTGGGGGGACTTGTCGGGAGAGGATGGTGGGGAGAGGGTAAAGTGATCGGGCATCGCCATAGACAGGGGAACAACTCAAGAATCAGAGCCAACAACAAGGAGGAGACAGACTTCCTGGGGGGTGTCAGAACAACAGCAAACTGACTAAGAGGAAGTACTAAGAGGCAGAAATAGGGCAAGCGTGATGGTGAGGTAGGAGGAAGGTAAAAGGAAACAGAGGAAGGACCTAGAAAGCAAAGCAATGGATAGAGGTATAAGCATAGGTGTGTACATATGTAAATACATTAATCCACAAACATAGAGGTATTAGCCTGTGGACATATATTTATATGACAATACACTGAGGTAGTGGTTGAATTTTGGGTCTCTGTTCTTACCCTCCCTCAAACAAGAACACTGTTCTAACAAATCAGCAACCTGAGATGTTCAGCCTCCCAACACAATTGCTGAAGACAGGATGGGTGCATAAGCAAATGTGGTGAGGAAAGTAGATGGTGCCCAGCGGATGGGGTCTTAAAGGCTTGAAGTTAAACAGCAGCCATTCAACAGAGAAGTAGCAAGTCCACATGGAGGAAAGACACCACCGGTGCACTCCTGAGGGGTCATCAGCACCAGGTATTAGGCATCAGAAGACACATAACAAACAAAAACATATTGTTGAAAACAAGGAGGGTTGAAGCAAACGTCCAAAGCCCATCTGTAGACAACGGAACAATCCCCCCAACAGAAGGGCACCCACTGGTGCTAAAAAGCATCAGTGAAGCACAAAATATTCCTCTGGTTCCTCGAGGCTTCCTCAACCCCCAGTTATCATGACCCCAGTGCTACCTCTCAGTTCAGACAGGGGCATGCACACATGCTAAGGAATGAGGACGAAGGACACTAGGAATCCAGGAACAGGAGTGGGAATAGCGATAACAGAAGAGTAGAGGGAAAGGGGTGGGAGAAGAGGAAGGTAGAAAGGGGGAACCGATTGCAGTGTTCAACACATCGACCATACACCCCTCTCCAAGGGGTGAACAACAGAAAACCTGGGGGAGGGGGACAGCGGTCAATGTGAGATATGCAAATAATAATAATTTATAGGTTATGAAGTTGGAGGGAGAAAGGGGAAAAAAAGAGCTGAGATCAAGAGTTCAACAGAAAGTAAATGTCTAGAAAAGAATGAAGGCAACATATGTACAAATTTCCCTGATGCAATCGATGTATGGATTGTGACAATAGTTTTAAGAGTCCCCAACACAATTGTCTTTAAATTAAAAAAAAAAATTCATCTAGCAAATCTTAAAGGGGCCTGGGAATTTGTATTTTCTCAAATACACACACATACACACACAACTACCCCAATCATTCTAATGGCCAATCAGGTTTGTGAATCATGAAAAAGAGATTTTATGATAGTCAAGGTTTTGTGTCAACATGGCTGAGCCAAGATTCTCAGTGGCTTGGTAGTTCAGATGGGAATTTAGCATAAATATTTGTGATGAGATCTATTATGAGCAGCCAGTCAATTGAAAGGAAGTTTCCTTAAAGATGTGGCTTGCCGGGGTGCAGTAGAGCACTGATAAAGCCTTGAATTCTTTAATGCCTCCTTCCCACAACTAACATGGCCTCCAGTTCTACCTTAAAAATCCGGCTAGACCGGAGCATGGACACTGATACAGGTAGGAGTGCTCCACACACAGAATCCAGGACAGATGAACCCCTTGAGAATAGCAATACCCTGAGGATAGGGGGAAGGTCAGGGGAAAAGGGGGAGGAAAGGGGAACCAATTACAATGGTTGACATAGAACCTGCACCCCCCGGGGGACAAATAACAGAAACATGGGTGAAGGTAGACAGTGAATGGTGTAAGAAAAAAAAATTATAATTTATCAAGGCCTCATGAGGGTGGAAGGGAGGGAGAGGAAGGGCAAACAGAAAAGCTGATACCAAGATACCAAGGACTCAACTAGAAAGAAAATGTTTTGAAAATGATGAAGGCAAGATGTGTACAAATGTGCTTGATTCAAATGATGTATGGACTGCTGTAAGAGCTCCCAATAAAATGATTTATTTACAAAAGACCTGGGTGGGGGTTGGGGGGGGGAATGTGGCTTACTTCCAATGTAAGTGAACACTGAGGAAAGCTTGCAAGCTTTTTGCCGTGTCTGGATCCTTTATCTGGCTCATCATCTGACCTCTTGTTCTTTGGACCTGAACCAGAGGTCTGCCATATTGTGTGCAAATCCTGGGAGTTGCATGCAGGCTGCTGTCTTACCTGCTGACCTGACTTGCTTCTGCAGTCGAAAGGCTTCTGTTTAACCTGTCCTTCTTAGTTTCATCAGTCCCTGCAACTACATGAGTCAAGAGCCCAATAACTCTTCAACAGTAGGAGCCATTTCCTTCCATCTCTCTCAAACTGTACAACCCATTTCCATAAGCCTTTCTCAAACTCAACTCACTGCCATCGGTCATTCCAATTCACGCTGACCCTATAAGACAAGGTAGACCTTTCCCGAAGGGTTCTGTGACTGTAACTGCTTAAAGGAAGAGAAAGCCTCATCTTTCTCCTGAACAGCAGCCAGCGGTTTTGAACTGCTGACTTTGTGTTTAGCAGCTCAGTGCAAAGCAACTACACTTTCAGGGCCCTAGGAAACCTCTCTTTATATATATAGATATAGATAGATATAGATATATAGATATAGATATAGATATGCCATTGATTTTACTTCTCTAGAAACCCCAGCCGAAGACAATTCAGTAAGACTGATTAGCAAACAATAGCATTGGCTTTCAGATGCACAGCACATGCACTACAGACCTGCTTCCATAAAAACAAGATCACTTGATCCTGACAAGCCAGAGCTCGTCAGCCATCCCTTTTTCACCGATGAGTAAATGGAGGTTCTGAGTGGCCCAAGGTCTTGAGGCTGTGGAGATTTCTGTTCAGATAGCATGACTCCATGCTGTTTCAATAGCATCTTTATTTGAATACCAATTTCTGAATACTTGCGAAGTCTAACCCGATCTTGTGTCTTGTCTCACAGACTTTCCGTGAAGACAGCCAACTAGTAATCAAGTGCACCTGGACAATTATGGCACCTGCTCATGGTTCAGAGATACCCTCTGTGTGCCAATTAACCACTTTTCACCATGTAAGTGCGAAAAACATCTTTTCAAGCAGAGCTACAATAATCATAGCAGAATACATAGCTTGTATCATTCTAACCTAAATTCGTTTTATGGAAGTGAACATTTTATGGCTGGTAATGAGAATTTATCTGATGATTATGAAAGAAAATAAATGTACCTCATCAACGACACTTGTCCAATGAAAGCAATACTCCTGCTCTTCTGGCTAATCTCTCTTAACATTCTGCTGAATGCTAATTGTTTGGTGTTTACTTTGATGCGTAATTCTGAGTTTCTGGTTAATGCAAGTGTGTTACGCCAGGATGAGTGGCACTCATATAAAGCTTCTAAGAAAGAGCTTGATACCAAGGAGTAACTGTATATCAAAAAACCATCTCAGCCAGTCCAGATCAAGTCCTTAAGTCCAACACCAGTGTTTAAGTCTGATACTAGTTCATAAGTCCCTCTTCGGACTCATGTAGCCACATGCAATAATACAAAATACAGGAAGATCACAGGCTGGTGGGTGCAGAGTTGTGTGGATCCAATGGCAGTGACTGAATCACAGGACCCCTGCAGGTCTCAGTATGACTCATCAACAGGAAGGTGAAGACAGAGAGAGGGGGGATCCTCACCATATGAAGGCCACGCCCACAAGGAGGTGAGATTCAGCTGTGATCTTATGGACCCCTATACTGTTATTTATCAAATTGACACAAAGTTATGTAACTACCACAGTAACTTACCAGGATCCCAACGGATAGCAAAAAGGACACTGTGAAAGGAAGCCATGAGCATCAAATAGGTGTGTGTGTGTGTGTGTGTGTGTGTGTGTGTCTCAAAGAGGGAGGACAAAGCCAGGCAGGGGGATGGAGTCTCTCAGGATGGGATAGGTATCTGGGTTCTGTTCACTGACATTACTCAGTAACTTGGATCTAAGGATAAGGGCGCTCTGTGACAGAAACAGATGAGTCACATATTGGAAAACAAATTGCAAACACACCTGAGCCACAGGGGATGCTTCATATTTTAGGCCAAACTGCAGTCGACAAACCAAATCCAGTCCACAGAATGCTTTCTGTAAGCACATGAATTAAGTAGGGTTTTCTGATTTTGAAATGATGGGGGCGGGTTGGCGGAGTATCACAAGAGAAAACTACTTTACGATCCATGAAACCATATGAAACTCAGATATCAGTGTCCCAAAGTAAAGTTTCATTGAAACACAGTCACACATCCTGTATGGATTGCCTATGGCTGCTTTCTATTACAATGGCAAAGTTAAGCGCTGCGACAGAGACCCGAGGCAGAGAGCAGGATGTAAAAAAATGAGAACCCCAAGCTAATAATCAATATCTGAGTGTTCCAACACCGACTTAAGCCTATTGCTGTAGCTTCCAGCCCAGAAGTCAAGTCAAGGAAGAGCTTTCACGCTTTCATTTCCATTATTAGACGGAGGATGCATCAAGGCAGACAGCCGAGCATACTAATCTAGCAAGACCGTCTGCCTGGCCTCAGTTTGAGCCTTCCTTTTATTGGGGCTTAGGGAGCTTTCCCCTGCCAACAAGCATCTCAAGTCTGGTCATCCTTTTCCCAGCATTAAAATTCAAAAATCAGACATGCCACACGCAAAGCATAATCCAAAGAGCAGTGGCCAAGACCTTTGTCTCCCCTTCCAGCTGAGCCCAAGGGTGGCCTAGCAGAGTCCAGACAGCTCCGCTCCATCTTAGCAGCCTAATTCCTGCCTATTGGAAGGCTACACGAACTGCAAAGGGTCTGCTAGGGCTGCACCCGTCAGCTAATTCTACTGTGTGAACATTTGATCCCCCATCATTTGGACCAGGAGGAAGGGAGTCTGGCTCTTAGGACTGCCTGCTCCACTGGTTCTTATCACAGCTTGCTTGGGGGTGGGAACATGAAAAGATATGCCCCACCAGGAACTGAACACTGAAAGCCAAGTAAGATGCACAGTGTGAGCCAGTGTGGTTTATTATGGACAGGCGGGGAATGTCTTCCTAGTATTTTAATTTGTGGCTTTATCGCACACATTAATTGTGCAAGCCTTAGAGTGGATTACTTACATGTCCCAGAGCTTTCATCTATGCCTTCTGGGACAGCACAGTCAGTTTCATCGCGTGCCCAGTCTGCAGATGCCGAGGTAAGGGAGAAGGTTGCTGAAGAAGGTTATCAGCAAATTTCCCTGCTGAAAATGTGAAGGTGCTTTCAGGAGGTACAACACTAAATTGAATTCCAGCTGCACCAGTAACCAGCCCACAGATAGGTGAACAGATACTACTCTCCATTTCCCTAGGCTGCTACCCCGTGAAAATGCTGGGTGTTTTGGCAGCCTTAGCCTGAAACTTAGCCCATGAACTCAAAAATATAAGATAAAAGGAGAGAAAAAAGAAGTCTAATGTAATGCATTAAAGGATCAACAGGCTACACAGTATGTGTATCTGTGTCTGGTTACTCAATAAGCAAGATAAAAATGGGTTCACTTGTAGCTAATAATCTATAGAGAACAATCTCACATTTCTCCACCATATCAAAGATTCTGTTTCTAGGTATACCTGGCATCTCTCTCCCAACTCCACAGCACCTTCCTACAGAATGTCAAACCCTCTTCTCACATCTACTGTCCTTGACAGGGTTGGAGTACTCAGGAAAGACTTATATGTGAAATCAGTCCCTTCATATGAATAAGTAAGCACAAATAAGACCATGCCTATCTTTCTTTCTGGGTATCTGCCCCTGATGCATATGTAAAGTGCTTCGAAATGAACCCTGGTGTCACAGTGGTTAAAGAACTCAACCACTAACCAAGGAGCTGGCTGTGCAAACCCACTAACCACTCCCCAGGAGAAAGAAGTGGCAGCCTGCTCCCACAAAGAAGATAGCCCTGGAGTCCCTACGGGGTAGTTCTACTCTATCCTAACACATTTCCTTCTTTTGATGAAAGTGCTTCGTACAAGGCCTTGCTAATAGCAAGCATGAAGTAAACAGTGACTTTTAATATTATTAACAAAACATGCCAAGGACTATGCAGGATAAATTGTTATTTTTAAATAACGATAAAATGAAGATGGCCAACTGCATGGCAAATGTTTTAAACAAAGACCTAGTTTCATACAGAACCCTCCAAATTCACAGCTAACAGCAATCTCACTGAACCACAAGCTAGCAGGTGCATAGCCATAGCTGAACTGCAGTGGTTCCACTTACTGAAGATTCATCCTTCAACGAGAGCTCGGAATGAGAAGGGACAATGACAAAAGGAACCCAAGGAGAGCATGAACACGAGACAGGGCTTCCTGATCACCTCTGCCTCCTTTTCCTAAACATCTGGAAAATTTATTTATTTAACTAGTCCCAAGTGATATGCGCTGATTTGTTCAATCATTGTGTGTATTTATTATGCTGCTGCTATCAGTTTGCCACTCTTTTGTGTACTGAGGATGCCTCGGTGAATCAAACATTTAAACATGTTCAAAAACAACAAGGTGGGCGACCCCTGTTGCTGTTGTTGTTGTTGCTGTTGTTGCTGCTGCTACATGTCATAGAGTCAGCCCTGACACACAGCAACCTTATGCACAACAGAACAAGCACCGCACGGTCCTGTGCCTCCCTCACAATTGATGAAGCCACTGTGCTGACACCTCTCACCGAGGGCCTTTCTCTTTTATGCAGACTCTCCACATCACCAAACATGATGGCCTCTGTCCTGCAGGGTCTCTGTGAGTAAGAATTGCCTCACAGGCAGCGAGTTCGGCTTTGGGTCCTCCTTTCTCCCCCACATCTTGGTGGCTGCACCAAGTCTTATTGATTCTATCACCAAATTATCTCCTGGAGAGAATGTGTCTTTCCATTCCCTCTACATTCCCTGATCCAGACAGGCTACACTACTGTAAATTTCCTAACAGGTCTTTCTAGATCCTCTCCAGTTCATTCGCTATCCTTTGACCAAAAGAAGAGCCTAAAGCACATCTGAGTTTCAAAAATCTGTTTGGGTTTTCTCCGTGGCTTCTCACTGCCTACGAAATACCTCTCAGAATAATTTACCCAGCTCTTCCCTACCTCTCCAACCTCAAATCTTGCAGTTGTCCTCACAGCTGCCCTCCTAGTCCTGTGGTAGAGTGGGTCAAATGTTGGGATAGTAACCAAAAGATCCACAGTTCAAAATCACTAGGTGCTCCAAAGAGGCAAGGTGAGGCTGCCTACTCCTGGAAAATACACAGAGCTGGAAACTCATGGGGGCAGTCCTACTCTTTCTGACAGGTTGGCTGTGACACGGAATCAACACAAGAGCAGTGAGTTTTCTTGAACCAACTCTGATGGAATTTCTCTCCCCCTTAGCACATGCTATTTGTTCTACACAGATTATAATCCTAATCTTCCTCTTTCTTGCTAATGCTTCAAGTTTTACCTTACCAGTCACCTCATCCCAGAGGGTTTTTCTGTGCTCTACCCCCAGACTGGGTAAGGGGCCCCCATGAGGGTCCCCCATCACCATCTTCTCAGACTGACAGCAAACTCCATGAGATCTAGGCCAGGTAGAGTGTGTCCCCCACTGTGGACTCCTAGCACGTAAACCAGTCCAAAAACACTGCCACTGAGTCAAGTTGAATTCACAGGGCCCTTACAGGGCAGAACAGAACTGCTCTATAAGGCTTCTTTTTTCCTAAAGGGTTTCTTTGTGGGAGCCGAATGCCTTACCTTTCTCCCACAGAGCAGATAGTAGGCTTGAACCGCCAACCTAAGCAGTGCAATGTTTCTCCCACTGCACCACTAGGAGGAGGTTAATGTTAAGTGTCGGTTGCTCAGTGTGACCACATCACAGTCAGTCTACATGCACGCAGAGACTCTGAAGCAGCCTCAGCGGTTGCCTTCAACTTGATGACATGCACAGCTCTAAACTCAGACAGCCATATATTATCTGCAACGTCTGTGCTTGACTCTGCTGTGGTTTGGCAAACATTGTCTCTGCTACGAGAAAAGTAGTCCATCAAAAGGAACAAGATACAGGGAGATTCAAAGGAAGCCAACTTGATTTTAAAACCTTAGAGAAAAAGGAAGCCCTTGTATTTTTCAGCAATCCCTCTGCTCCATTATAAAAAGACAGAGCCTTGAGAGCTTATTAGGATTGTAAGGGTTGAAGAGGAAAGACTTTTAGCAAAAGTGTGTGTGTGTGTGTGTGTGTGTGTGTGTACTCTGTCACTGAGGCTGGATGTAAGCTCACCAACAACTTACCTAGATCAAAAGTTCTCGATTTTAAAGCCCCAACTTTTCTTCTTTTTCTTCTCCTCTTCCTCCTCCTCTTCTTCTCTCTTCTCTTTTAAAGCATAAACATTAAGAGCACAGATTCTAGAACCAGAAAGCCTGGTTTGAAATTCCTGCCACATCATTTATTAGCTGTGGTACGCTAGGCAAATTACTTGTCAGTGTCTGACTTCCCTAGTTGAAAATGGGAATTAAAGTAGCTGTGATCTCACTGTCTTTGTTGTCCAGATTAAAATGAATTGATGACATGGAAAGTCCTTAGAAAAAGGGCTCAGAACGCATTGCTGCTATGTGTCCTCTGGTCAATTCCAACTCATCCTGAGCCTACAGACAGAGGAGAACTGTCCTGCAGGGTTTCCTGACTGTCAGCTTTATGGGAGCAAATTGCCAGGTTTTTTTCTCCTATGGCACCACTAGTGGCTTTGAACCGCGGACCTTAGGGTTCAAACAGCTGTGCCAGTAGGGCTCCCCTTTAATAAATATTAGGTTTCTTAGGCACATCCAGAAGTAGAGAACTGTTCAGAGAAGGGCTGTGAAACAGAAGACAGAAGCAAAAGTGATGCGCTAAGCTATGGAGTAAAAACTAGGAAAACCCATAGGTTTTTCCCATAGGCTGGGGTAGGTTGAATAATCCCTGACACCCAGCGAGTAAATGACTGAGCTGGATTAGAAACCAAACAATCTGTCTCCAAAATGAAGCCCTTCTCCACTCAGCAATTCTGTCTTCTCTCATCACACCACCCCCTCTGTAGCACGGCAAGGGCATTGCTAGGCTGTGGGGGAAAGGAGGAAGCAAAGGGAAGTGAGGGACATTCAGGAAGAAAGAGAGAACCATGACTTAAGACCAGACACATCTGTTTTCTCAGATTAAAGGAGAGAAAACACCAGGGTGCCAGGAGTCCCTTCATCACCCTTCCACGGACGTTACATAGCTCACTGCCTTGGTGGACACACTGCTTTGAAGTCAGTGGGTCAGGCGGAAATGGAATGCTGTTAAAAGACTTCAGGCGATGGCCAGATCCATTGCTAGTCAATGTGATCTCAATGTGAGGTGGAGATGAGGAACATGAAGAAAGCGCGGGCAGGAGAAGGGTGGATGGAAGCATGGGGAACACAGGAAGTCACACCTCTGTCTAGAGTGGCAAGATAAGCCCATGGGCTCTAGAATCTGACTGCAAAGGTTCAGCAAAAAAAAAAAGTATTTCATTTCTATATATAATCACTTCCCCTCCCCCCCAACCAGAAGACAGGTACTTTCATATATTGCTGGTGGAGGTGTAAGTAGGTTCACTCTTACAGATGATACTTGATACTCTGGAGAAAAATTTATTCAATAATTTATAGATATGTATCCCCTACAATGCATTGCACAGTATGCTAAGTAAGCTCTTTACAAATATCTATTTATTCAGTTCCTGGGATAGATTTCAAAACAGGAGAGCAGATATTCCCCTGCTGCATCTACATCCTTGGAGAGTTCTCTCCTACACAGATGCTCAGCTTGGCCATGACTTGACTTGCTCAATGGGACAACAGCACACGTGACAGAAGCAACATTTGAGTAGGGCTTGTGGCTTGACCTCTCTTGCTGCTCTCAGGAGTCTAGAAACCACCCCTGGAAGTCTGGTGGAGTGTGTGAAGCCATGTGCCATCCCAGATGAGGTTCCCCCAGGCCACAGCGGCCACCAAGGAATTGCAGAAGCATGACAAAATGCAGCCTAGCGCAGTTGGGCTGGCCCAGACCAGAAAAGCAGCTCAGCCAACCCACAGACTACTGAGCTCAATAAAGCATGTACTGTTTTGGTGGGGGTGGGGGTGGCAATCACTTAATCTATTGTCAATTTGAGGACTAAGAGTGTAGGGGTGGAGTCTAGCCTGTCAATCTGGAGAGAGCCAATGAGACCTCTGTGTGGGCATGGCCAATTAAGAGTGAAGAGGTGGGGTTTAACCAGTCAATCTGGTTGCAGCTTGATGACCTCATTTGGAGGCGCTACGGAGATAAACAGCTCTCTGAAGACAGGACACACACACACTCTCCCTGCAAGACATTCTTGTTGACAAGCCACATGGAGTGACACGGATAGGGCCAGAGTCCAAGAGCTGGAACAGCCACATGGAGACGCACATCAGTGCTGAGATGGTTCCACCACCATTGGATTCATAAGACTTTGCACCCACTGACCTGTGGTCTTCCTACATTCAGCATCTTTGCAGGTGGTGCATGAGTTTGAATAGGAATTCATATGGGCTAATACTGAACTTATGAACTGGATCTGGACTGGGTTGGATTGTTTTGTTAATATACCATTATTCTTTGATATAAAGCTCTCTCTATGTATGACTTTGTTTCTCTAGTCAAATCAAACTAACACAGGGTCCCTGTAACGGGGTCCATTCAGAACAAGGGGACAGTGAGTGGTTTAAAATCAGGAAAGCTGTGCACCACGGTGTGTCCTTTCAATACACTTATCCAATCTGTGTGCTGAGCAAATTATCTAAGGAGCCAAGCTACATGGGGAATATGGCATCAGAATGGGAGGAGGACTCATTAACAACCTCTATAAAGATGACCCAGTCTTACTGAAAGCAAAGAGGACTTAAAACCCTTACTGGTGGGGATCAACGACTCTAGCATTTGGTATGAATTATAACTGAACAAAGTAAAAATCCTCACAACTGGACCAATAAGCAACAGAGTGATAAATGGAGTGAAGATTATGCTGCCATGGATTCCAGTCTACTTGGATCAATGCCCATGCCAACAGCACCCAGGAATCAAACGATGCTATGCAACTCAGTGGCAGAATCTCTTTAAGACCCAAGCCATAGTATTTTCAATTGCCTTAAATGTGCCTGAAAGCCGAACAGTGAAAAAGAAAGACCAAAGAAGAAGCAATGTCTTTGAATTGTGGTATTGGCAACGCATACTGGATATTCTCTGAACTGCCAGCCAGCCTATCTGTCTTGGAAGACATACAGACAGAATGCTCCTTAGACGTGAGCACAGTGGAACTTTGCTTCACTTGCTTGAGACATGTAACCAGGAGGGCACAGTCCCTGAAGAAGGACCTCAGGCTTGGTCAAGTAGAGGCTCAGCATAAAAGAGTAAAAGCTCGACGAGATGGACTGGCACGAGTGGCCCAACAGTGGGCTCAACAACAGCCACCACCGTGAGGCCCGAGCAGGGCTGCGCAGCATCTCAATGTCGCACATGGGGTCACGAGGAGCTGGATTTGAGTTGGTGGCACCGAACAACGATGAAAACAAGGAAGAGAACAGATTCTTGGAACCGCAAAAGCAATCCATAAATAGCTATGTTTCTACCATCCCTCTCTTTTTTATATGTAGCTGATCTTCTAAAAGTCCTGTCTGCAATCAGGGGGAAAAGATAATTTTTTGTTCAAAAATAAGTGACACTAATAGTTTGTTATAGAACCCTGGTGGCATAGTAAGGAGCCCTGGTGGCATGATGGTTACACTCGGGCTTGTGACCCACAAGTTGAGACGTTCAAAACCACCAGCTGCTCCTCGGGGAACAGACGGGACTGCCTACTGCCATAGCAGTTACAGTCTGGGGAAATCCACAGGGATAGTTCTACCCTTTCCCCCAGGGTCACAGAGAGTCCACATGGGCTCAAGGGCAGTGAGTTTGGGGTCGTATGTTTTGCTACTTGATGATGCAAAGAGGTGAAAGATGACCCATCACGTGCCGCTCCCGTGCTTATGACGTGATGTGCGGGGCACACAGAGTAGGGAGGCATCTTTCCAGCCTCTCGTCAGAGAAGTCTGCTCACTGAGCATTTTCGGTGTTCCTACTTTGTGCCTGCCCTGTGGATCTTCTCTTCCATTCAAGAACGCCAAGTGTCCCTCATTTCTTTCTATTCCAATTACATCTCTGCCTTCCCATCAGAAGCTGCTGATCCACAACCCTTGAAGGGTTTCCACGTACATCTGCCAAAGGGCTAAATTACAGGAACTGCTTCCCCCGGACCAAGCATGGTCCGAAGCAGTGGCAGGCAGAATGCAGGCAGCAGAGGTAAAAACCAGGGCTTTAGAGTCAGGTAAACCTTGATACAAACAAACTCCTGCTCCAACACTTAGCAGAGTGGCCATAAATGATATATTCAATCTTTCTGAGTGCGTTCATTATCTTATCTGCCAAATGGTAACAGCAGTTACTATCTCATAGAACTCATGTGATGGTTAAATGTATGCATATATCACAGGAAGGCACACAGGGAGTGTTCTTTTCCTTAATGCTCACTGTCTTCATTGTCATAGAGCGGTTCCAAATGAAGCACAAGTTCTCTCTCTCTCTCTCTCTCTCTCTCTCTCTCTCTCTCTCTCTCTCTCTCTCTCTCCCCCCCCCCCCCCCCAGTTGAGTCTATCCAAAGAACACATTCCCTTTCTCTATAGTTTCTTACCCACCTGCACACAAAAGTGATTTCCCAAACCCACAACTATCCACCTTCCCTAACCAAGAAAATCTTCAAAAAAGTAATAAACTGGATTGCAATATTCTATTTCTCTGTAGAAAATTTTCTGTTATGCTAAAATCAAAATATCTTACCAAGGCCAACAAGGCCCTCTAGGCCCTGTCCTCTACCTCTCCAATCTCTCCTCAGCCCACTCTCCCCACCCCCTTCACTGGTCACGCTGCCCCAGCCTGGTGTCAACTTTCTGGGTCTCACACAGGCCAGGCTGGCCCTGCCCCCAGGGCATTGGATTCTGACATTCCTGTTGGAAAGCCTCTTGATCCCACCTCCACATAGCTGACTCCTCCTCGTGGCATTCACAGCTAAATGTCCTTGAAAATCTATCTCGACACCATTCACACGGAAAAGACTTCTCACCCCTTTCTCTCCTCACTGCATCTTTCGACTGGGTTTTCCTCATAGTACTCATCACTCCCTAAAATAATCTTATTTGTGCATTTATTTACTTTATTATCCAACTTACCAAGTAAGCTGTAGTTTCACAGAAAAGAGAGCTGTCATGTAGCTGTCATGTTCGCCAGTGTATTCCTAAGGGCTAGAACATCACCTGCCCAGAGTAGGTGCTTAGTGCACCTGTCTCCTGGTGACGGTGGTGGTGGTGGCTGCCCGGGGGAGTCAGTTAGGAAGCACAGTGACCCAGTGGAGGAGAAGAAGCATCACCCAGCCCTGACCTGTCCTCACAATCACTGCTACATTTGAGCCCATTGGTACTGCCATTGAAGGGCTTCCTCTTTTTCACTGACGAACACTTCTTCTCCGGGGTCTGGTGCCTGCTGAAGACACACCTCAAATAGGTGGCATTTGGTGCTTCCACAAACAAACCAACTCACTGCCATCAAGACAATTTCTGACTCACAGTGACCCAGAAAGACAGGGTAGAAATGCCCCTGTCGGTTTCTGAGACTTTAACTCTTTATGAGACTAGAAAGCCTCATCTTTCTTCTGAAGGGGGGTTGGTGGTTTTGAACTTTTGACCTTGTGGTTAACAGCCCAAGGCATAATGACTGTGCCACCAGGGATCCTGAGAATATTTGTGGTAGTGGGTCTCAAAAATCCAGACAGGTGAGCTCTAGACGCAGAGATTCTGGTTCAACAAGTCCGTAGGAAGAGCTCAGGGAGCTGCAGATTTAACAAGCTTTGGACTCTTTTCTTTTTCATTCTAAAGCACACAAGCCACATTTGAAAAGATTCTGGACAACAGCCCTCCATTCCAACTTTAGTCTCTAAAACTTCACTTTCCTGCTGCTATAGGCCATTTCCACATACCGATTGCCCCAGCTGTGTTCCATAATTACCTTGATGGCACTAAAGGAAAACAGAAGTTGCTGACCTCTGGATTTGAAGTTGCATCAAGTAACCCCAGCAGGTCAGTTTCTATTTCTGTTCCTCCTCCAACCCCAGAATGAGCTGCCCAACCAGACTGGCATTCTCAGAAACACCTGAAAGGACTTGGATTCCTTCCAAAAGGCAAACCAGGTAAATTTCCATGTCAGCCTACAAACAGACTTTCCTGAGACAGCTGGGTGTCCTCTATACACCTCTTAGCCTTCCAAGAAAAAGTACACCCCCTCCTACGCCCAAAACACACACACACACACACACACACACACACACACACACCCCTAATTCGGGCATCACATTTAAAAAAAAAAAAGTTCCATTTGAAACAACTCAGTTGCTAAGAGGGCAAACTGAAAAAACCAGGTCAGGTCCGAGGCAACAGGTGCGTGGGACCTCACTGCAGAGAAGCAGCCCCAAGCCCCACTCCGTAGAAACACCTGGGCCATGGTGACAGTGGGACTATTCCCCACAATTTCTCAGCAGTTTTTCCTCAGCACCTCATCAGGCTTGGCCCTAGCAAGGGAAATGGGAAGGGCACTTAGTCTAGTGACCTCTGGTTGTCTATACCTTGCTTCAAAACATTCCTGAAAGCTCAATGAAAAGAGAAGGGGGTCCCCCACAGACTTGTTCGAAGTCCATTCTTGCCTTCTCTCGGGGCAGAGATCACGTCTTTGATTACGGTTGCCTCCATCCGGGGGGCTAACGTTCTAACTGCACCTTGGGGCCTGTCACTTTGTAAGTCAGCAACAGCTCCACGTCCATCGTCAACGCACAGGGACCCGGGACCCGGCGTCGCCCACATGCGCGGGTCCCACGCGGTGCTGGAAGTTCTACAGTTCACACTGCTCTAGTTGCCCCCACTGCGAACTCTGGAGGGCAGGGCGTGAGACGACGCTCCAAAAGCCGGCGGCGCAGAAGCCCCTCATACCAGCAGACTCGGTGGAGTGGGCGCCCCTCCCGGAACCACGTGCCGGACCGCGGTGCTCCGAGGCGTACCAGGCCTCCCACCCCCCTCCCGGACTAGGCACACCGCGGACCCAGCGGGGCGCTTCAAGCCGGCCTGGCGTGAGCATGGGGCTCCCCCTCCCTTCTTTAGAGGTGTCTGCCGAGGGAGCCCCGCGGACGGCGCCGGCCGATGGACCAGGCGAAGTTGAAGGCCGCGTGGAGCCGCTGAAACGGCACGGGGCGCCCAGAACAGCCTCCCCTAAAAGCTGGCGGCGGCCGGCGGCGGGGGGTCGCTGGGAGGAGGCCGCCTCGCTG